>JABUQX010021908.1:30000-36591 GCA_015478945.1 Trachelipus rathkii
CCTAACCTAGTTATCATGCTGATCAACAAATATATGCTAACGTAAAAATTTTTCACATCATAAGAGCTAACATAGCATACTTGAACGTCCCTGTAGTATTTTCTTCTGTTTGTTTGTTTTTTGCTCCATTTCCCTTTAGTGCAGTTAGGTGCAATTTTTTTTGTCTACGAATTAGTAAAATGTTACGTTCTGTGCATTGTTATTTACTTTACTTGTTTTAAGTATGGAACTTTGATAATGTTAGCAGTTTTTCGAGCGTAAAGGTATTGTTAGGTTTTGTGATTGTACCTTTATTTCGTATGTTCAAGTTATGCTAATGTTGCTTCTATTGATGTGAAAAATTTGTTACGTTAGCCATATATTCATTGATCAGCATGATAATTCTAGGTTATGATACATTTTTGTTAAATATTAACTATGTTAATGTAAAAATAATCCATGATATGTTAGAAAAAGTTGTGGTGAGTAAGGTTTACGTTCTGCCGCTTAATAAAATAATATTTGGACCGGTTATGTTATGGAACTTTGTTAATGTTAGCAGTTTATTTCGTGCTTAAGGCGTGTTAGGTTTGTCGTTGTTACATTATATTCTTAGTTCAGAATTTGACATGTTAGCATATTGATATGAAAACTTTGGTCGCATTAGCAAATATCATTCGTAGTCAGTATCGATAATTGGTTAGGATATGAATATTTTTTGTTAAATTGTTACGTATGTTAATTAAACTACAAATATATGTTAGTGATATGTTTGAGAAAGTGGTGAATAGTTACGTTTTTTGTAATGCTAGTTTGGTTATTTACTGTTTTGTTATGTGTGGAACTTGTTAATATTAACTGTTTATATTCAACTCAACAAGTATGTTTAAGGTTTTGCGTTTACATTGAATTTGTAGTTCCAGTTGATGCTATGTTTGCTTTATTGATGTGAAACTTTGTTACGTTAGATATATTTATTGATCAGTATGATAATTGACAAGGTTATGATAAAAATTAAAGGGTTACTTGGGTTTGAGTTAAGAGGGTTAATGGGTTCGCTTCTTAATTAAATTATTCTGGAATAAATAATTTAAGAAGCTGCATTAACTCCTCTAGAATTCCAGTCAATCCATAATAAATAAGAATAATACTTAAGAATCCGCATGGTCCTATTTAGACTGTAGTCAACCAAATAAAAATTAACAGATGAAGAAGCGCATTGGCCATCTAGAATGTCTAGTAACCATAATAATAATAATAAGAATACTTAAGAACGCATAACCTATCGAGATGTCCAGTCCACCAATTAATATATATTATATAATATCTATTATATATATATTTAATATATATATATTAATATAATTTATATATATATATATATTATATATATATAATATATATATATATATATATATTATATAATATATATATATATAAATATAATATAATAATAATTATTACAATAAATTATTATTATAATATATATTTATATCTATAATTATAATATATTATAATATTATTATATATATTATATAATATAATAATATAAATTATATATAATAAATATATAATATTATATAAATATATATATATAATATATATATAATTATTAAAATAATATATTTATATTTATATATTTATATATATATATATATTATATTATATATAATATATATTATATATAATATAATATTATATATATATATAATATATTAATATATATTCAATATATAATTATAATATAATATATTAATAATATATAAATATATAATATATATATATAAATATATATATATATATATATATTTATATTATATATAATATATATTTAATTATAATTAAATAATAATTAAGAAGCCATTGACGCCTCTAGAATGTCCGTCAACTCATATAAATAAGAAACTTAAGAAGCTGATGAGTGTAATATGCTGATCTCTATTCAATAAAATTATATAATTTAAAAGCCACATTTTCCTCTACATGCCCAGTCAATCATAATATTAAATAATAAAATAGAATAATAATAATAATAGCATGGGCCTATCAAGACTGTCCAGTCAACCAATAATAATTAATAAATAAATAATAATTAAAAAGCCGCATTGACCACTCTAGAATGTCCCAGTCAACTCATAAAAATAAGAATAATACTTAGAGCGATGCTTTTTAGACTGTCCCAGTCACCAATAATTAATAATTAGGAGCACATTGGCCTCTAGAATGTCCCGTCAACCCATAATAATACATAGAATCCTTAAAAGGATGGGTCTATTAGCATTTCACGCCTATTCTTATCTCAAGCCAAATCTACCTCCTCGTTGCTTTAAGTTGCGCCCTCTCCAGCATATCTATGTCTTTTTTAATAGGGTGCTAAAATTGTAGACAATATTCAAATACTTGCCTAACATATCTATTATACGTTCAAAAACAATATATATAATTTGTCTGCATCTGGCATTAATTTTTCAATTTTTAATCCTAAGCCCTGACTCTGGATTCAAAATCTTACAATGGAAACAATGAAACAGCAAACTAAAGAAATGGTTACAGACTACGGGTTACAATGCATGTTTGTTTGAAAATTGAAAAAAAAAATATTAAAACTTTTTTTATTCGCTTTATTTTTATTTTTTATTTCTATTGAAAGTTAAATCACCTAATTATCGAGGAAATATACAGAAAAAAAATAGGAAAATAAATATAATAAAAAAATACAAAAAATCAATTAAATAAAAAAATCATGATTATTTATAAAAAAATCAAGTAAAAAAAATCAGTTGATTTTTTTCTTTGATTTTTTTCGTGCAATCCCTAAAAATCTGCTAACATTCACAAAGTTCCTACTATCAATGGTAAATGTAGCTAAAGTGCAAATTCAACCTATCCCTGCTTTTCAATCATATAATCAGCAGCTAAAGCAGTATTACGGCAATCCCTTAGGCAAGTTCATTATAAAAGATACAGCATCTTTGCGCCGAATTGATATACCTTCACAAGTATCACGCATATCAAATCACGGAGTACCCCGAGATGGGTGTTCATGCATCTCTTTAGGGGTGATCTCCATGTCGTAGGACTCGTCGCTGAAAATTGTTCGGTTAAGTATAGTAAAGGTTGAGATTATATGAATGTGAGTGAGAGATTCGGAAGCTTTTGTATAACATTAAAAGTTAACCCTAAAGATAAGCTTACGGGGTAAGCCTAATGGACATCTGTGTGTCATAATAGCATCAAATTTGGTAAGTATGATAGTCAGGTTCTTTGCAGGGTGTAAGGGAGTAGGTTACGTTTTGTGATGCAGTTTTAGTTACTTTGTTAATGTTGACTGTTTATTCGTACTTAAGGTATGTTATGTTCTTAGTTTAGGTGATATTTTGTTAGCTTTACGGTTGTTAAAACTTTGTTTGATATTAAATAATAATAAAATAATAATAATAATAATATAATAATAATAATAATAATAATAATAATAATAATATAATATAATAATAATAATATAATAATAATATTATTATATAATTATTATATTATTATATTATATTATTATTATTATTATTATATTATTATTAATATTATTTTATTATTATTATATTATTATTAATAAATTATATTATTATATTATTATTATTATTATTATTATTTTATTATTATTATTGTTATTATTATAATAATTATTATTATTATTATCTACTTATATTATTAATTAGTTATTATTATATTATTATATTATTTTTATATATTATTATTATTAATAATCATAAAGAATGTTTAACTACCTTTACAAATAATATATATATAAATGATGACACATTAGTATATTGAGAAAAGAAATTTTTTAATAGTTTAACATTGATATACAATATGCAATATGTGTTAAATAATAAAAATAGGTCTGTAATGAGTTCAGTCTTTAGGGAATCGTAAATCGATGGCGAAGAAATTTTAAGAAAGAAATGCAAACTCATGCCATCTTCGTAGAATTATTTGATGAATAGTTTGCATTGATATCATAATATGAAAATATATATAGTAACGGCAGTATATCGGCGCACTGCGGATAGCCATCGGTGTATTGCCCCAGCAAGCCGCGCGGGCGGGAAGGGCGGACATCAACTGGCGCGTGTGCGCACGAGCGGCGGCACCACGCACGTGGAGGGCGGGAAAAGGACGGGAATCGGGACGGGTGGAACGAGGAAGTCATCCTAGCACTTATAATCACAGCAATCGAGTCCTAACGCTTTAATAACCAGGGTGGCACCATATTAGACTATTCTGTGATCAGGGTAGGCCTAGAAAAAGTTAACTCATAGTAGGAAGCATCCTAGTGTAATATACACCACTCGATTCCTCATACCTTAAACCTAAGGGTAGACCAATATTAGGGCTTTTCTAGGCTCAGGGGAGGCTAGAAAAAGGCTTGAAAAAAGTGGCACTCAGCTTGGCACAACACTGTGGATCGCTTATTACTAATGTGGCCAGTACACTTGGCATATGACGTTACCGTTACACTCACCATTAGGCAAACATGGAAAAATAGAGCACACTACATTGACTCTCTCTGGACTCGTCTGACACCGCTACATACAAACAAGATCACTTACATAGAGGATTCAATAGGACACCTCCTAGACATCTACGGTGATTGGAACCTCAAAGTTGAACTAAAGTTGAACATCGTAAATCGAGGTCATCAAAGAGAACCATTCAATATAAGGTGTTTCAAAGTAAACATCAATATAGGTGCCATCAAAAGATGAACGATAAGATAGGCACATCAAAGCTGAACCATTCAATATAGGTGCCATCAAAGTTGAGCCATCAAAAGTTGGGCCATCAAAGTTGAGCCATCATAGTTGAGCCATCAAAGATGAGGCATCAAGATGAGTCATCAAAGCTGAGGCATCAAAGTGGAGGCATCAAAGTGAGTCTTTTTCAAGCTGAGGCATCAAAGCTGAGGCATAAAAGCTGAGGCAACAAAGTTGAGGCATCAAAGCTGAGGTCAAAAGCTGAGACATCAATATGAAGGAATAGATAAAAGATGCCAAGGAAAGTGAAATGGTGTGTGTGTGTAGCTGGTTGTGGGTGAGATGTATAACTTGTGTTCATATATTCTGTTTG
The DNA here is from genome assembly GCA_015478945.1 of Trachelipus rathkii. Lineage (NCBI taxonomy): Eukaryota > Metazoa > Arthropoda > Malacostraca > Isopoda > Trachelipodidae > Trachelipus > Trachelipus rathkii. The sequence goes on from JABUQX010021908.1 coordinate 35,101, forward strand.
TGAGTGTAAAGGACATAAAGTGTTATGGGTGGGTGAGTGTCTATGGGTGAGTGTACAACGTGTCTCTAGGACTGAGCTGTAAGTGTCTATGTAGATACGTATAAAACAGCTTAGGAGATGAAGTGGATTTTTGAATAACAACTACAAAAAAAAACAATATGTGCTAATAAGTGTTCATGTTGTGTGTTCTAGAGTGTAGGAATGAGGTGTGAAGCTGAAAGAGCAGGTGTGATAGTGTGATGTGTGTGAGGTGTACGAATTCGCTCTGACTGGAAATATGAGTGAAGATAAAAATATGCGATCTAGTAGCTTCGACACTCAGCACTGATAAGAGATGAATAATAGAGTAGATTGCTATGTGTCTGTGTGTTGTAGTGTATGTGTGAGCTAAGAGGTGGGTGTATTTTCATCTAGGAATGGGTGTATGTATCTATGGCGGGGTTGATGAGGGTGGCTGTGTTAATATAGGATAGGTTAGGTTAGGTTGTAAGGTGTATGGCTGAAGATTATGGAATGGTAAATGAGAAATGTAAAAGAGAAGATTAGGTATAGGTTGGGTGTAATGGTTAAGATAGGTGTAGAAGGTGTGATAGTATACAACCGTAGGCCTGTGTGTTTGTGCCGTATTAATAGGTGTACGTTTAGGTGTGAGTGAGATGTAGGTAATTGTAGGTGCGGAGGTGAGTGCAGGTGCAAGGTGCAGGTTGCAGGTGCAGGTGCAGTTGTGCAGGGCAGTTGCAGGTGTGGGTGTAGTGTAGGTGTAGGTGTAGGTGAGTGTATGGTGTTAGGATTGGTAAGCATGCTAGGTGAGATAGATGGATGTAGTGTGAGGTGTTATGTGATCGGATAGTTTGTGTGTGTGAATGGATCTATGTGTTGTGTGCTGGTTTGTGTGTGTTTGTGTGTGTTTGTAGTTAGGTGTGAGCGTAAGTGTCCTATGGGTGGGTGTTAATAGAGTAATAAGTAGCTAAGTGGTTGTCGTGTGTGTATAGTAGCACTAGGGTGTGCCGTGGTGTGTGTTGTGTGTGGTGTGTGTATAGGAGTGAAAGTTGGATGGAAATAAAATGACTCAGTTAGGACAGGTTCATACAGGACAGGTCTACATGACCTCAGTTAAGGAAGTTACCTACTGCAGTCGGGATAGTAACAGCCTCAGAGTAAGTGCACTCGCTTATGCTCGTTTAAACTCACTTAGGAACATCACTTCAATTACCAGACCTTTTAAATGATAAGGTGAATTTTGGGCTTGATACGGTATCAAGGCCGAAAATCAAGGTCCATACAAAAAGGGTTGCAAGAAAATAAATGGGGGTCTAGAAGTGGGGCCAAAACTAAAAGGAGACCATCATATCACTCACGTACGCGACGGGTGCCTACGCAATCCGTCTGGCGACCCTTGGCCCACTCATGACGAGGTCACAAAAAACGCGGGTAAGTAAATATATATATAATTTATATATATATATATAGATATTATTATATATATATATG
>JABUQX010021909.1:0-2500 GCA_015478945.1 Trachelipus rathkii
AAATATATATATATAGCTATATATATATATATATATATATATATATATATATATATATATATATATATATATATATGTAATGGGGTGGTTGAAACAGATATTATTTGTAATGTCAAAACTTACTCTTCCAGCAGATAAACAATTCCTTGGCCAGGCCCCCGTGACAAGACAACCAACCAATAACACTTACTAAGATTCTCGAACCTATATCGTGTCAGTATCCAGATCTTCTGTTGAATAAGCTATCGGCCTGTGCAATATTGCAGTGCAATCATAAAATCAGAACTTACCAACGTATCTCCCTGAAGATCTTTCAAGTGGCACAACGGTCGAACGGGTTCTTTGTTTTATATTAGAACCAACCCGTCAGCAATATTCGTTATCAGAGAATTTACCTGTAGTGATGTTCAATACTTTGATCATGAAATCAACGTCTTTAAGACCTAATATATTAATTGACTGAATATTTTAATAAATAAGAAAACAAACTACTTTTGGAAACTATGAGAAAAACCACTGGGATAATTTTAAGAATACTTTAATAAAAAAAAATAAAATATGTACTGCCTTTTTTACAAAATGAATTAAGCTTTACAAATCCGTGAATATATAGATAAATGTCCAAGGATATTTATTTATATACGCATGCATATGTAAGCTGCAGTACCAGATGATATTGTTTTATGCTTCAAAATAATCTTTGCAATATAAATTAGTGAACATATATATGCATATAAAATACATACATTTATATGCGCATTAATATATACTGTATATATACAATAATATATTAACTTACACCAAAAATATTCTAACAATAAATTTATATAGATTCTCGTCCATATATATTTATATACATAAAGTACATAAATATAGATGTGCAAAAATATGTATAAATGATTTAAAATATATTAATAAAAATGTATAGACTGAACGATATTAAACACAATCTTAAACTTTGACTTGAAAAATTATACAAATCTGAATTTACTAAAGGTGTCGATTCGTCAATGTGAACAAATAGTATAGAATCAGCTGTTACATTTACAACTGTGCTTGCAATGCAAAAGTTGCCTATTCGTAATTAAATATCTTTTGTTGAAGACAAATAACAAATATTAAAATATTAACCGAACATTAACAAATAAATAATGAACACTTAAATGCTTTATATTTATTACAAAAATATATTGGTTTCAACACTTGAGAAATATTAATTATAATAAATAAAAGCTTACCTGTTGACAACTTATGGCAACAATATCGAACGCAACAATCCTTACCAATATATAACTCAGACGACACTCTTTGGCAATTTATGGACACAAGCAATATAAAATAATCTCAATTTCTTTGAGCAACACAAACTTAATTACATTAAACAATAAAATAAATAACACAGCAATATCACAACTTTGAAAATTATATCACCATATTAATTTACAATAAATACTAAATTTACTTTCGCAATAATACACAAAAACAAAGCACTCTTGCTTACGAAAATATTTCACTAACATATAAATAAAAATTGATCGAGAAAATATGAGGCACGTAAGTACCAACACATCTTGAGACAATAGCAATAAAGGCGGAAAAGTCCTTAATTATGACTGACCTTAGGTTTTATACCAGCCTGAGTAGTTTAAACTACGACCATTAGCCAATTAAAAACAACTAAGAACAGTAGGTCAAATGTTATATTCATTAATCAATTAAAACAGTAGAAAAAATATATACATGACGTCTGAAGAATGGGCGGTTGGTATTGCCTAAGACATTGCAATATTTCTCAAGAAATAACAATCTCTCATTGAATAAAAAAAAACAACTGAAATTGGAGTTTCTACGCTCCACACTTTAACAAAATATTCCATTTATTTAGTTTTAAGAAAATAAAATTACTTTTATACTTATTTATATATACATATATAAATCTTTTTATATAAAACAATATATATATATATATATATATATATATATATAATATATATAAATATATATATATATATATATATATATATATATATATATATATATATATATATATATATATATATATATATATATATATATATATATACTATTACGCAGTTTCCTTTTAAAAATCGCTTTAACAAATAATAATAATAATAATAATAATAATAATAATAATAATAATAATAATAATAATAATAATAATAATAATAATAATAATAATAATAATAATAATAATAATAACACACACACACAAAAAACAGCTATAGTAACCACCAAGGACAATCGAGTTTTCATTGGTGCTTACAACAAATCTTTATATATTTCTCATATAAATATTAAATTATATATATATATATATATATATATATATATATATATATATATATATATATATATATATATATATATATATATATATATATACGTTAATTTGGCTGCTAATCAAGGTATACATGTCATACAAAGGTCACAAAGGGGACATTGCAATAGCAATATGGGATCTTTACTACATAAACAAATA
>JABUQX010021909.1:5000-15076 GCA_015478945.1 Trachelipus rathkii
GACCCTCACTGTGGTATTTCGTCAATGTGGGGTTCATCTTGGGTCAGGCCCACAACCATACCCCCTCACAAAACCCAGCCATTCACCCCTATTATTCATCTTTCTTCTCGCCTCTGCCAAACTCACATCCTTCTCTTCCACTTTTTCTTCGCATCTCCTCAGCCGGTCGATTCCCAACACACACCACCCTATAATCCGCTTAAACAACGACTATCAATCCATACCTTTCCATATAACCAAACCATCTCAATATACTCTCCTTTATTCCCTCATTAACGTCTTTCTTCACACCATACAACTCCCTAATGCGTTAATTCCTCTTTTTATAATTTTCTCATACTGAACACGACCTAAGATTGTCATGCTGAACGACATGCTGTCCTTTAGATTATACTCTTATTCCGACCATGGTTCACTACTAATAACATTACGACAGGTAAAACATACCCTCATCTATAACCCTAAGCGGCACCTGAAAGATAATAGCTCGCCTTTACAGTCCACTTAACAAGGATTGTAATGTGACAAGCTCCTATACCTTCGCTACACATTCAACAGCTGTTCTAAAGCTATTAGAGTTTCTCTATCTGTATATACTGTCTTTTCAATCAAGATAATATCCTAAATATTTAAAATCGGATACTTGTTCCAGTTGCTCACCATCTAACATGATTTCGAACCGCGAACTCTCCTCATTAACTACTGTAGTACCTTACTCTTATCTACATTTACTTTCAAACCCCTTCTTTTACACCCCATAAAAAAGCCCTCTACCAATCCTTTCAAATTCTCTTTTAATTCGCCACACAAAACCAAATCATCCGCATGCAATAACCAGGGCACCCTCCACTTCTTCCATTCTCCATCATTCTAACACTTTCCCCTGCCACCCCTATCTCTAATTCTTTCGTAACTCTATTCATAAGCAAATTAAATAACCAAGAAGGCATAAGACATCCCTGCCTCACTCCGCTATTAATATTAAACCAATCACTTTCGACTCCATTTATTCTTACACACGCTTCATTATCGTCATGCATACTTTTGATTCCATTCAGAAGCCTACCACAGAGCTTCCCTATTAATCCTGTCATCCGCCTGTTGCAAATTCATAAAACCTAAATACAATTTATTATTCTTCTCTTATTTTCTCAATCATCTGTTTCAATGTAAAAATTTGATCCACACATCCTCTACCACTTCTAAATGCACCTTGTTCTTCTCCAATCAAGCCCTCAGTCACTCGACGTACTGCTTAAAAAAAAAAATAACAGCATATATCTTCCCTACAACATCAACTAATTCAACTATAGTTTCTTCAGTTCTCCATATCTCCCTTACCTTTATACCTCGAAAATATATCCTACATAAGCGCTTTGTTACACAACTTCCAAATGAATTCAATCACCATCTCTTCTCCATTCTTGATCTTTTACCAGTAATTTCATCTATGACTGCTGATTTTCCATTCTTCAACTTTCTCACTCAACCCATTACCTCCTAGTTACTAATGACCTCATCCACAAACTACCAATTCTTCTTGCACCATCAAACACTCACACATTCACTATCACATCTTCATTACTGCCAGTGTTATAAAGATTTTCGAAGTGTCCCCTCTACACTCTCCTCGCATCCATTTCATCGATTACGAAAGCACCATCCCTATTCATTTTCCTCCTACGTATGCAACTTTTAGTCTTTTTTTTTCTTCTTATATAATTTCAAACATCTTTCTTTTGAGACCTCATCATTGGCTTTTAGCACATTCAACCACGCCTCTTTTTTACTTTTAACCACTTGCATCACATCTTCGTTCTCCCACTCACTATTGAGATTCTTACTTCTTATTTTTGCACATCCACATATTTCTCTTGCACTACAGTAACAGTAGACGCTCTTTCTTTTATTCTTCGTCCAAATTTTGTTCAGTTTTCAACTGCTGTTAGTCACGATTTAACTGTTTTATGTTGCTCAAGCGCTAATTAAAATCTTTTCCCTCATTTTCCTTAGCAACTTAATTTCTCACTTTTAATTCTTCCCACTTCCTTCCTTACCTCTATCCTCTCAATCCAAGCTACCACTAACTTAATCTTACATAAAATAACACAATGATCCGATAATCCCATCCCCAACCCCCTCACCGTGATTTAACGCGAATGCCATCAGTTACTTCTACATTCCTTCTTCGTCACCAAACAAAATCATCTTAAAAATTTTCACTTACGTAGCCATTCTACCTACAGCTAACTCTAGTATACTTTTTGTGTATAGAATTTTTGTTTTGAAGAATGTATTACTATAATATATATATAATAATATATTATATAATTTATATATATAAATATATATATTATATATATATTATTATATATATAGTATATATAATAGTATTGATATATATAGTATATTATGATAAATAGCATATATAGGATTATAATTGTGCTACGTATATATATATCATATACTAGTTATAGATATATATATATATATATATATATATACTATATATAATATATATATATATATATATATATATATATATATATATATATATATATATATATATATATATATATATATATATTATATATATATATATATATTATATATATATATATATATATATTATATATATATATATATAAATATACTATATATATATATATATATAATTGATAAAAATAACCACAGGGCCAGGTTCAATCCCAGCAGAGTGAAATTACTTAAGGGGTATTTTATCAATACCTATCACACCTGCGAAGGCTGAAGGCCTTACCTCCTTCGGAGGGGTAAAGCCGCTTACACCCCTTCGGGGTGATCCCTCGCAGGATTCACACGCTTTCCAGGCGATCCCCTGGGTCTTTCTCGGCATGAGTTAAATGTGTTGCTTTAATACTCTTGTTAATGAATAACACTATGTTTTATTGTAAGTTAGCGTACTTTGTTAAATATTATATGACAATGTGGAAATAACACTGATTTGTTTAGAGAATGATGAGTTTTTGTAAGAAATTAACTGTTTTTGTTAAGCTGACGATGATTGTTTTTACGAAACGTGAGCCTAGTTAAGTTTTTGTTGAAGTATGTTAGGTTGCACTAGACTTTTTGCTAATGTCTACGTTTATTCATTGGTCAATGATGTTATACTCGAAAACGAGTGACAACTTTGATGAAGATAGTTATCAATTCATAGTTCAAGATGGTGGGATCTTTGATAGATTGGTCACTTTGTTAAGGATTTTGTTAGATAATAGGCTTTACCTGTGTTGCTTATATGCTCGAAAAGTGGGAACAAATCGAGTATTGTATGACCTGTTAGCTACTTTTAGCCTTGTCAGTTAGGAATTTTTCAGATGTTAGCTGATTATTCATACGCGAGTATGTTAGGTTTGCATTTGTACATCATATTCCTAGTCGCGGTTATGATTTGTTAGCTTTATTGTTGCTAAAACTTTGTTGGTTAAGCATATATTCGTAGGTTGGTATATAAAGAACTTATTTTTTAGGTTATGTTTTGTCCAAAATGATACTCGAAATATGACTTGAATCAATAGTTCATAGATCACAGGCGGGTGGGAGGGTAGGGGACTGCAAGGATGGGTGGTTTGAATTACTGATTTACTGATTACTGCTTTAAAATCAGTAAACTATTTACGCTTTACTGTGATATTTTATTCACAGAACTTATTTTTATGTTATGTCAGATTAAAATTTGTTATTTTTTTGTTTATTCTTTGGTTAAAACTTTGTTATGTTTTTTGCGATTATTCGCTGGGATTATGATGATATTTAGACGAGTTATGATGAATTTTTTGGTTAAATGTTACGAAGTTGATGTAAAACATTTGTTAACGTCAGCATTATATTCTTTGTCAGTATGATGTTAGACAGGTTTATCGCTAAACTGTTTTGTTAATATTACGTATTGTTAATCGTAAAATAACATTGATCTGTTAAGAGATATGCTTGAAAATGTGTGAATAGGTTATGTTTTGTACGAAGTGTTAGTACTTTTACTGTTGTTTAAGTGCGGAAGGTTGTTAATGTTAGTGGTTTATTCGTACGTATGGTATGTTAGGTTTGTCGTTGTACATTATATTCTTAGTTCAGGTTAATGTTATGTTAGCTTATTAATGTAAAAACGTTGTTACGTTAGCTTATATTCGAAATAATATATAAAAGAATTATATTTTGTGTTCTGTTTGAATAAAACTTTGCTATGTTTACAGTTATTCGTCGGTCTGTATGATAATTAACAAGGTTTATGATTAAACTTCTTGTAAAATATACTGTGTCATGTAAAATTACGTTAAGATACTGTTAGTGATTGCTTGGAAAAAGTATGAATAGGTTACGTTTGGATGCAATTTTAGTTGTACTTTACAGGTGTTGTGTGGACTTTGTTAATGGTTTAGTAGTTTATCGTGCGTATGGGGGTTGTTAGGTTGTTCGGTTTGTAACCATTATATTCTAGTTTCATGGTATGTTTTGTTAGCTTTATTATGTAAAAAACAATGTTACTTAGCATATATTCGTTGGTAGTATATAAAGACTATTTTTGTATTATGTTTATTGTTGTTGTTGTTGTTGTTGTCTAACGATAATATATACCTTTTTGAACTGATTAGTTTCATTCCGTACGGTCGTATTCTTGTTTTACTTTCTTCTGATTGGTTGAAAGAAAGAATCTCAATTGACCTTTTATATCTGTTTTTTACATACGAATTTGTCAGTAGACAATTTTCGCGTGTGTTGGTTGATGACTTCATTCTGCTCCTAACCGAAAATGTCCTCTTCTACGAGGACTTCGTAATACCAACGATGTGTCAATTACATTTTTTCGTAAAAACGAATGGAAAGAAAAATTATTACCTGTAAATTCCAATTGGAGGTGCAAGTAATAGACCTTTAAGCATGTCGGTTGAAGAATTCCTCAAGATTATCGACAGCCTCGAAGCTTGGATAAAAGCTGAGTATGTGTCATCTGATGCATCGTCTCCAGCTGAAATCAGAGGTGACAGCGTGAGAGGCTATAATAGAATAGATGCTTGCTTTCACTGCATTCTTATAATGTTAAAAGTATTGATGTCCGCAACTATTGGAAACCATCGATTGTGTGACCATCATGCGTACGTGTATAGGTTTCACTGTTCAGCACTCTGAAAATATCAATATAACAGCTTTGTTTGATATGAAAAACGACTTATAGTCTTAAAGATGTTGACATACTTGATGACTTAATTCATATAGCTCATGGTGTAATTTACGATATTTACACCGACACATGTGGTTTCCCGTATAATGGTATATTGAAACTGCTTAATACTATCAGCGCAGGATACGTTTACTTTCTCTCTGGCTGAGCGAGTGAGCGCCTGTTGAACGAAATATGCAGAAAAAATGGTTTAGTGCCGCAGGTTGTGATTTATGCTTACATCTATCGGATGGTGTTGAATTCTTGGAGAACATATAGAATTGCTTCAAATTTTTACAGAAATCCCTTGTCTTGTTAGAGGGATTAATTATTTAAATAAAAACTCTATATGTTTTGAATGTATTTATTTATTTAATGTCCTTTTTACTTGCGGAAAATTATATGTTTTAACACTGAAATTGCTTTTTAACTGTTTCCCCTTATGTACCTTTGTTGTTTAAGATGTTGGGCTGGCTGTTTATTCGTGCACCCTTGTGTGTGTTAAGTATGTTATGTTCATAGTTTGGCTTTTACAGAGAATAAAACTTTACTTTTGTTTGTCTTTACCCTTTAGGTATTATGCTGGTTAGGTTAGGTTATGCTAAATTATTTTTGTTAAATATTACTACGTTAATGTAAAATTAACATTGTCGTGTTGGAGATATGTTTGATAAAGTACGAATGGATTATGTTTTTTGGAGTCTTGTTAGTTACTTTTTACTGTTGAAAGTTTGACCTTTTGTTAATGTTACAGTTTTATTCTTGCTTTAAGATGTGTCAAGCTTGTCGTAATATATTATATTCTTAGTTCCGGCCATGTTACGGTGGTTTTATTAATGTGAAAACTTTGTTACGTTAGCTGATACTTTCGCTGGTCTGTATGAGTAATTACACAAGGTTATGGTAATTTTTTGCTTAAATATTACATGTTAATGTAAAATTAACATTGTTTGTTTAGAGACAATGACTTGACCAAAGTGTGAATAAAGTTACATTTTTGGAGTTTATGTTAGTTACTTTACGTTGTTAAGCTGCGAAACATTTGTAAACGTTGGCCGTTTCTTCCAGCTTGAAGGTGGTTGTTGGTTTTGTTGTTGTACATTATTTCTTAGTTAGTTTGATGCTATGTTAGCTTTGATTGATTGAAAACTTTGTTACGTTAGAGTATATATCATTGGTCTGTATGATAATTACACACGGTTATGGTTAATTTTTGGTTAAATATTACAGTCTTAATGTAAAATAACAGCGATAGGTTTAGAAAAAGTGTAAGTAAGGTTACGTTCTGCGCTCAATATTAGTTTACTTTACATGCTGTAGTGTGGAACTTTGATTACGTTAAAGCTTATTTCCTGTTTAAGATTGCTAAGTTTGTCGTTGTGGGTAATATTCATAGTTTAGATGATGCTAAGTTAGCTTTATTACAAATGCTAAAACTTTTGTTACGTTAACATATATGATTGATCTTTGTATAAAGAAACTTGATTTTATGTTATGTTTATCCAAAATGATACTCGGAAATGTGACTTGAATCAATAGAATCATAAGATCAAGATGGACAGGAGGGTGGCCAGATGCTGGCTGGATGGTGGTTGATTTACTGAATTTACTGATTTAGGGTATGTAAAACGTTACAAATTTTAGTAAAAATTTTTGACCTTAATCATAGATCATAGATCACAGATGGTCCAGGAGGGATGTTGGATTAGTGGTTTGATTTTGTGATTTACTGCTTTAGGGTATGTAAACGTTACAATTTTAGTAAAGATCAATAGATCAATAGTCAATAGATCACGATGTCAGGAGGGAGGTTGATAGTGGTTTGATTAGTGATTTACTGCTTTAGGGTATGTAAAAACGTCAAATTTGTAAGTTATAAACAAAAAATAAGAATTTTATTTTATTTTTTTTTTTTATTGATTATTTTTTATTTATTGGTTCTGAAACCATTATTTCGAAATCTACAGATCCAATAACATATATAAAGACAAATATTACATTGTTTGTTATACGAATGTTTATTTACTCAACACCGCACCGGCTCCATCACCGGTGCAGCTGTCAACTCTGAATCCTTCTCAGCCTCATCCTCATTCTTCATTCTTCCTTTCTTCTTCCTTTCCTCCTCCTCCTTCTTCTTTTCTTCTTTCCTTTGTTCTTTGCACTCTGTGCTCTTTTTTTTTTCCAGTCAGGACCCCCTCAAGGGGGGTCCTATGCACCCTATCGGACTTATAAACCATCATATTCGAGATCTAAGGGTTCGATACCTATATAAAGACACCAACCTTGTTGTTATACGAATGTTTAATTAACTCGGAGTCGGAGTCAGAACCGGATGCCGAAGAAGAACCGCGGCGGATGCTAATCGGGAGTGCGATAAACAACGACCCTTACAGGGATCGTTTTTCGACTCAGATTCGATCTCCTTCTCAGATTCGATCTTCGACGTAATAATATAATAATATAATGTGTACGTGTAAATGCCACGCGCGCTCTCGAGCGCTGACGTAATCTCGTCTCGATGAGATTACGTCATCAAAAGTGGAGGTAACAGGTGTTAGGCTTAACTCAATCTCGGGGTTGGAAAGCCAAAAGGGTATAAACGCGGCGTTAGCGGCTACGCTCTCGGGGTTGACCCCCTCTATATAATCTAAGATTGAAATTACACGTTTTATGTTAACACAATACATAGATATATTCAAGTTTCAGACCTAAAACTCTAATTCCTTCATATCGAAAGGGTGGTCGACCGCAGAGCGCAGACGCTACAATCAACTATATATATTATATATATATAATATTATCACTATATATATATATATATATATATATTAATATATATATATATATATATATATATATAATATATATGATAGTAGGTATATATATATATAATATACTATATATATATATATTATATATATATATATATATATATATATATATAATATATCTTATATATTATATTATATATATAATTAATATATATATATTTGATTGAGTTATGTTAGGGTACCATGATGGGAATTAAGAGTTATGCTGATTGCCTTTTAAGATGAGGGTGTTTCGTTGCGTATCAGTTTTGGCAGAATGTGTTTAATATATTAGCATCTTATTACTGACTTTATTATAATATACATGTGAGTTGAAGGACGGTGAAGTGGTGTCACAATTTAAGCCAAGTTCTTTAATTGAATTTTTGACAATATTGATGTTGTTTTGGTTCACTGGGATGGTGGATAATTGACGTTGTCTATACTGGGATGGTGGGATAATTGACGTTGTCTATACTGATAAAGGTGAATTGAACTTAATACGGGGAGACTTTTATCTTGTTTGAAATGTATTGGGCAATCTAGTTTGCCGAATATTAGTTTTTGTCTCTGTATGGTAATAGTATATGAGTGGGATTTGTGTGTAATGGAAATGTGCATAAGTCTTGTGGGTGGGTTTTGTGACTGGTACGCAAGGATATAAATAGACTGAAGGGGAGAAGAGGAAAATGACCTACTGATGAGCCTTTCCATTTTTGTTTGAAGATGATTTGGGCTCGATGACCAGAAATAAATTGTAAATCTACTCTTTTTTTGTAACTTTGGAGATTGCGAGTGTTTTGGATTTTGTAATTAAGCGATGTGCTGGAAATGGAGTCGAAGGATTTTTTATATCGATTCCTGTTAGTATGGTTCTGTTAAAAAGGTATTTGTCAGGCGTATATAAAGTTTCGAAAGAATTTGTTAAGCAATGATAGTAAGCTCGATTTTTCTGAGCCTTTTTGAAGTCTGGAAGATAGTTTGTAATAGCAGAGCGAATGAGGTTTTCTAGAATTTACGAAGTAATGAAATAGTGGATAAAGACGGTAGTAGGAGAATTTATTTGATTTCTCTTTATTGTTTTAGTTTGGGTATTATTGCTTTACTCCATCTGGGGGTCGAGAGCATGAAGATGAAGTTCCCACTTTAATGTATATTCGGTAAGGCGTTGGGGTTTCTAGGTGTTTAAGAACGATGTTTAAAATGTTGTTTTGGACCTGATTATGTGTAAGAATATTTTGTTATTTGATTGCTTGTATAGTGTTGGCCTCTCTTAGGTAGAGGAATAGCTTCTGTAAGCTAGTCTTAGGTGTCCTTGGAATTTTATTCTTTTTGCCCTTTTTTTTTTTGACATTCAAAGCAATTGTGTAAGATTTTGCTGCAATATTTTAGGGTACGAGAGTATTGCAGATTTTTAGCCGTTCGTTTTAAGGTAAGCAAGGTTGTATTGTGTGAGTTTGTATTTTGTGATGATCTTTCTGTTCTTTTATATTTGGTTGGATTAAATGTTCTGTAGTTCTTCTTTCTGATTGTTATTAAAGTGAAATTTAGAGCTATAGGTTGTTCTATTTGTACATTGTTTATTTGTTACTTTTGTACTCTTGTGTGGAGTAGTTTCAAGTGTGTTTTTTTGTAGCTTTGAAAATATCAGTTCATTTTTATATAGTTTATACTTTAATATTATTTATAGTTGTGCTATTAAACAATATATATATATATATATATATTATATAATATTATATATATATATATATAATATATTATATATATATATATATATATTATATTTATATATAATATAATATATATATATATATATATTATATATATTTATATGTAGAGAGTGCTTTATTCTCTGTGCCACTTCGGCGTACTCTCTACTTGGAAGTTTCATGAATAAAGATTGCTTTTTTACTCGTTTATTTTGGAGCGATTTTAAGACTGGAAATAAGATTCAACAAATGGGACCCAATCCAATGGATCCCCAAACACAGCAACCTGTTCAAAACAAAGATTTTCGAAAAAAATGAAATGTCCCCACAAATTACAGTACAATAATGCGGAGT
>JABUQX010021910.1:0-14971 GCA_015478945.1 Trachelipus rathkii
CCGACTCTTATCTTCTGACCTCCGTTTTTCTATCGTTATACAATCCACCTTCCAGTGACGGGGCATCACTAATTTCACAGCGTTGGGCTGTGGATTCCTTGCTTGGTTTCTAATCTGAAAATGTTCTTCGGAAGTGTTGGCTTTACTTAGTTGGTTTTCTTTCGCCTTCCCCATTTTTATCTATTTCTATTCCCAGTTCATCCATGCCCAGTTTGACATCTTTTTATGTATGAGTTTTTTTCGTATCACTCACCTCTTTTTCTTGGTAGCATTGTTTTTTTTCTCCTTTTTATAAACGTTTGGCGCTTTTGCTGGGTGCTACTCAATATAATCAGCGTATTTTGTTTTTTCCCGTCTCTATATGTCTTCTAGGTTCGTGGCCACTCTTCATTTTTTACTTTGCTCACATAACTTCACCCGGCCCGCCTACCGCGCGTTTGTTGCTTCATTTCGAACACTACATTCAACCCACTAGCGGTTGTCTTTCTCACGTTACTTGGTGTATGTCGTTATCCACATTACTCTCCTTGTACTTTTTCATCCTCTTCTGCCGTTGCACTGCCAAACCAGCCTACCTTTGTTTCTTGTAATTATATGTTACAGTTCACTGCCACTCTCACTCACTTGCTATTCACGCAACGCATCTGGCTTTTCTTTTGCACTCGTCCGACATTGGTCAGATCCTTCCTCCACATTCCCGGTCCGACAGCGTCTGTACTCTATGTGTGGGGGGGTGGGTACGGGGGGCTGGAGCGGGTGCTTTGGCAGTACCATAGAGTTAACTGAGGTTGCCACTTTTCTCTTTTACGGTTTACTGCTTTTTGGTGTTCTTCTCCATTCACCTTACTCATTCTTGTTTTATTAGTTATATATGGTTTCGTTCACACTGTGCATCACTTTCAATCGACGTCGACACTAGACTACGAGATGCTATAGGGTTGTTGTTCTTACTTTGTTTGAGGGAATGACTAAACTCTTCATCGAATATCTTCGCTGGGTCTGGAGTGCATTTTCCGTCTCTTTCTATTTTAATCCTAACACTATGGTACTTGAAGATTTGGTTAAAGAATGACATGTTTTGGTCATTTTACACTCTTATTTAATTTTCTAATGCGGTAACTTTCTTTTAAGTTTTCTATATGTTCTGCTTTATTTTCCCATTATAAATGACACTCGTGCTAAAGGTAACCTTGGCAAATTAGGTCTAAATAAATGTTTAAACGCGTTTACTTGCATCGTTTTTTGCATAAGGTACTAAGGGGATTTCTATGCCAAATAATAATCTGTATGGGGCAGAATATCTCTTTCCTTATGTACGGAAAGCCATTATTTCTGTGTTTCCTCCTGACTTCGAGGAATGGTACATTTCGAGTATGCGATTAAAATACACATGCTTAGTAAAATGTTATGCTCCTAGGGCGAGAATATTTCGTCTATTGGGGGCTAAGTGGTGACAATCTGGGAGCTGAAAGAGTTTAAATACGATAGTCCTAATATCAGATTCTAGGTTTGTTTGAATTCTTTTTTATGACCATCCTCTACCAATTAGAGGTGTAATCTGTATGTTGCGATTAACAGTGCCATTAATATAATCCTTTCTTTAAGGCTGCAATCTGTAAAATTATTCTTATGTCTTACAGATTAGCTGATGTGAACGACGATGACTTTGGTGTGTTTTGTTAAAATGTTATCGTTTGGAGCGAGTCTTGGGGTTAAAGTTTTCTATTTCAAAACTTGTATAGGTACAACAGGTAACTTTTAGAATGATTTTTGTCTTTTATATAGCAATTGAACGGTGCTGCTTGTATACCTTATTAGCAGAGGGTTCCAAAAGTTCACTTCTATAGATGCTCAGCTGTTTCTTGTAATAATTTGGAGACATCTGGCTTTATTTATCTAAATTTTTTTCTGAGTTAATTATTTTGGGTATTCTTGTATGCATTTTCTATGGCTTGTTTGTCTGACAGATTTTTGAGTAGAGTTTCAGCTGATAACAAGTAGATTCTATTTGCTTATTTTCTGTAGATACTAAATAACTATAAGAGATATTTAGTTTTATATATAATATTCGTTTTTCATAAGTTTTTTAAAATAGGATGACATTTACTTTATATATTTATTTATTCATTAAATAAAAAGGTTTGTCGACTTCAATGTTAAACAATGTCACTTTTCTATTGTTTTCTTCATTCAATATTACTTTCCTTGCTTCCTTCAGTGCCTAAGTTGAAAGCAGTGTTTATTAAACACTTCTTTCCAAATTTTCAAATCTCTTTATATTCTCTGGTCTGACTTTATAATTAATCCATAATGATTGAGCAGGGATGCTCATTGGTCTTCTTATTAATATGACTATGTAACTTTTCATATTTCTTCATCTGCTTATCATAAGGTTCTTCTCTAATGGTGAGGAAGTTGTTGAATTTACTTTTTTCTACGATAGAAAACATATTTTATTTATTTTTCTATATCTTTTAAGTAGGCTTTTCAATGAGCCTTTATTAATTTCTGTCTTCTTTCTGGGCTTTCCAAATGAGCCTTTATTAATTATTCTTGTAGGCTTTTCAATGAGCCTTTATTATTTATGTTTACAGTTTTAATTAAATTCTTTTATATTTAAAACTTATCATTTCTATTGGAATTATTTAAAAATTTTTCTATGATTATTAATCGTCCTGCATTTGAAAGCTATTTTTTTTCCTGTTTCATGAGAAAGTAGCTTCCTAACTTGGCAAAAATTTTTAACTTTTTACATCACATCGTAAAAATTATTTTGAAGCATCCATGTTGATGAAGAAAGGTTTAAGGTATTAGGTAGGTTTATGCCATATAGATTTGAATAATTATAAATTCCATTCAAGACTCACACATGCTTTCAGTTTTTATATCACAAATGTTTAATTGGGTAGTATATACTGTTTGGTGTTAGTCTCAAAGTATTTAACTTTCTCCTATAGCGATGGACATCTGTGTTCCAATCCTTGACTGAGGCATGGAAACTTGCTTTAAGCTAGGAGTTTTATAATTTTTTCTTCTTCTTCTTTCTATTTCCTTTTTAATTGTATTCCAACGAATCAACAGGTTGTCTCCCTAAATCTAGAAGGTATAACTTCGAACTCGTTCTGTTCCTTTTGCTGGGAGTCAAAAATAGTTTGACAAAATAAATGACATCACAATTTTGGGTGTTCTAATTCCTAGATCTCATAAGTATGCTGATGTTACTATAAACATCTCTCTCTTTAAATACTGGATATTTTCTTTTAATTATTTCTTTTTTTACTATTTCCATGTCTTCATTTAAATCTTTGCCGGTACTGCAAAATTTTCTCTTCTCTTGCAGAGAGATTGGTGCAACAAATCAGATCATGTATTAGATCCTGTGCGAACAGTTCAAGATATATTTCTTCATGTTCTCCCATATCACAATAATCAGGCTTCACGTGACCTCCAATAGTTTTATAAGGACTCTTACCTGATAGCTATGCTCTATTCTTTTGTAGTAATAGTTTGTCTTTTCTTGTAATGGTACAAGTCTACCGGGTCCTACCTTTTGTTCTTTTACCCATTTCAAATCAGTGGGGTTATTTATATTGGTGTTTACTTATATTATTTTTTCTATTCTCTTTAGGGATCTCACACAGGGGTCATGTTTCTTACATTAGACTCAACCCTGGCGTGGAATTTCACATACTCTGCAATATGTGGTATTCCATCCAAAGTTTTTGAAATGATGACCCAGAGACTCACATTTAAGACAATAGTCCATTGATTTCTCTTTACTGTCAAACTTTTTACCTTTTCCATTTTTAAGTCTTATATATTGGAGAAGGGTTTGCTTTTCTGAAAATTTATGAAGTATTCTTTTATTCCCCTTCTCATGCTCTTGTTTCAATGGAAGGGTTGTATACATTAGTTTCTTTTTTTCTTATTTCACTGTTATTGGTTGTTGTGTTTCTCTGTATTTTATTTCGAATACTTCTAGTGTATTTTATTCTCCAGCTTGTTCTGCTCTATGGTAGTTTTGGAAAGCAAGAGCCTTTCTCTATCTTTGACTAAAATTTACAATTGTGTTATCTTTGTCAATTTGGTTTCATGGTAAATCTTTAATACTTTTTCTCGAAGTCTTTTATGGTCTCTAAGTTCTTATCTCTAAAATTTAGTCTATATTATAGATATTTATTTGGGTTTATTGTAAATATATTGATTAAAACTTGCTGCTTTCTTTCTGTGATATCCCCACAAGAGATTCTTCAAGCTCAACCATGATTCTATGAGTAGTTACATGTGGCTTTCTCGTAAATTTCATGAATTGTTTTAATAAACAGAAGATTGTCTCGGCTTTTCCTGGTTTGGCCATTTCTTCAATTGAATAAAAGTCTCTAGGTCTTGCATCCTAGAAATGCTTGCTATCCTTTTGAAGATTATTTCTGGCTCTCTTGATGTGAGATCTAGAAGAGATTGTTGTCTTAGTAAAGTCATTTTTTCTTGTTGTTCAGTATTTAGGCCTAACGTACGTATCTTCTCTGTAAGTAGTTGTTAATCTTCAAATTTAATCTCTCCTACTCCAGAGCTCTGTGTCTTGTTATTTTCTTCCATACATTTTAAGTTCTTTGGTATTTTCTGATATGCAGGTGTAATAATACATTACTTGGGTTATATTCCTCATAAGGGGTCGCATATGGATTTATTGGATTGTAATTCCAAGGTTGCATTGTTGGATTAGGGTGTTGCCAGTTCTGTGGGAGGTGGCTTGCATACTTAAGGATTATTTAATATTTTGGATTGGTCCCACGGATTTGAGGTTTTTGTTCTCCCAATATAGGTTCACTTAGGTTTTTGTTCTTGACCCAAGTTATCATTAACTCGCTTCTATTATTAAATCATATTTCTGTTTGGTCTTCAGGTTTAAGGGTAAGATTCCGTTTTTATTTGAGGGGGAGAGCCGCTGTTTAAATTGTTATTAAAGGTATCATTAAAACACTTGTCTTTTGGATCACCTTAGGTAGTCTTTCTTTAATTTCTGTCTTCCCTGGTTGGTGCAAATCCCATGCTGTTTTCTGATTTGGGTTTATAGACATTGTATCGATATTAGAAGGAGGTAGATATACTGGAGGAAGTCTCATATCCTTTTGTGTGGGTTCCTTTATCTTGGGTTTAGTTGTATTTTCTTCTATATGTTGTTCATCAGTAGTCTTTCATTTCTGTTATATCATGTTTCATCTTTATTAACTCAAGCTGAGCCTAGCCTTTCCATGAGCTGTCACTTTCCTTAAGCTGTCACTGAACGTTGATAAACATTCCCCTTGAGCGTTGATTAACCGTTCCCAAAAGTTTTCATAACATTTCCTTGAATATTCCTTAACATGTTGTTGTCCGTTACATAACATATGACAGAACATTAATGTACCTTAACTTGATTCAGTTAATTTAATTCCCTTAATGTTTAAACTAAAGCTCACCAACATTCGCTGAAGCTTTGATTCAGTAACTTTGGAGTTGAGGACACTATAAACCCGAGGTAGATATTAGTTTAGGAAGATCATTGAAATTCAAAAAATGAGTCTTTGCGGTAATATATAACTAGCGTTCTGGTATTTAATGTGTCTAGTTTTAATCTCTGTACATAATTCTTAGTAATTTTTTTGGATGCAGTTTAGCATTCGTTCTAAAAAGCTTCACCAGGGGTACGAGAGTTTTGTTAACGTTCCATGCGATTATAATACAAAGATTCGTGTGAGAAGCAAATGGTGAGAATAAAAAGAAAACAGTGGAATATACCATAAATGTTTTTATTGTTAGTCATGTAGAAGTTTCAAGGAGGGATTATCTCTTGCGGTTTTATAAAGCGAGAGTCTGTAATATTAGACACTTTCGAATATGTCTGATTTTGATCTCTTAGCCCTAAAGAATAATGGTGTTTACATACTAGTATAAAATAAATGAGATTTATCTGAAAGTAACAAAAAACCCATCGTCCATACATCTTTAATAGTGTGCAGGTTTAATGCTGATGGGCTTACAAAGGGGAATTATGAGGCAAATCATTAATAAACAGCTATAATTTAATTCAAAGTTATAATTATTAAAATGTTGATTTATTGAATTTAATTTAATTAATCTTTGTTCATATACATTTAAGAAAAGCTATTATATTAGAAACACACGTCATTCAAAATTAATTTAATCATCGTCTAAGGTATTTTTCAACTTTGCTCACTCATCTCCCATCTAATATTTATATTGATCCTTCAGTACCATATAGAGTATGTCTCAATATATATTCAGCTACAGGTCCGTGGGATAAAAAGTGACTATCTCATCTATAAAATCTGTGTCAGATTAATTGGTTTTCTCTACGCAGCGATTCTTTTGAATGACTATCCAGGTAATGCCATAGATATATACTTTTTTCTTGGAGAGAGGATTCTTCTAATAATAAGATCACAAGTTCGATCGAGCTCACATATGTCTATCTAACGTTCTTTGCATCTTTTCCACTGCAATACGATAGAAAAACAACTTAATTGGTCTGCATAAATTAGTTGCATATTGAATCAGTAACATGTCTGGAAGAAGGCCTTGAACAGATGTAATATTCGACATTTCCGTTTCAACAGATCTAATGACTCACCTGTATGTAACGGTCACTAATAGAGAGAGTAACATTATTAATTAAACTTAAAGGCATGTGAATCTTCTCACTTGATATTTTGATCTATGTTACTTTTATATAAAATAAAAGAACAAATAAATTTTTAACGAATGTATACAATTTTTTGCAAATCATAAGACCATTTTTTTTCTACATTAATATCCAGATATTTTGATCTAGCTGACGCAGTGTTTCTCGATTCGTTCTACACGTGTCTTCTCTCCTAATGCATTATCGGAGTGCGGAATCTCTTACATAGCAGTAATAAGACACATGTCTTCCATTCCTACTGCTACATAAAGTAGGAGAGTTTGTAGTATAATCAAGAAAATCTATATCCATGAAATATTCGCAAGTGTAAACTCGAATTTAAATAAATGTTTTTCGTGTTTTCTGTGCATTGAATTAATATTAGTTCTTCTTTCTAGATCGCAACTTCTAAGTCACACATTATATATCAGTACATTCTATAGTGTACATATTAAATAGAGTACTTGTAATTTTTGTCTCTGGTTTCCATTCTGCCAAAATGATATTTAGTCGCATATCCATAAGAGAATATTCATAAATTGTTGAAGAATGTGTAACATCGTTTTCAGGTATTACTTGATTTCAATGAGTGGTACTGGTGAATGATCAAAAACGGAGGCGAGATGGTGATGATTTGGATTTGGAAGTTTTGTAATAAAGTGTTTAATTGAGTAAAGTTTCTGTATGAATTGGATTATGACGTCATTTGTGCCTCTGTCGCTTATCTTGTTCACTAGGTTACCAGCATATCCCTAAAATTTGTATCATAGTGTGATCACTAAGTCTGAGGGCGTGGTCATCAACCACCAGTTTTCACCATAGGAGCGCGACATCATTTTCCTTCATTGCCCTGTCACCTATTGTGATCGTAGAAGATCCGCAAGAATAGACTGAAAATGACCTGATTGGTGAAGAAAAGGTCGTTCCTTAGCGCAGTTGATGTATAGAGAAGGAGTGATGAATATTAAAAACTTTACATTGGAATATCGAAATGAGTTGAGAAATACCAGTAATAGTAGAACGAAAATGGATTTAATCAAGCATATGATTTTTGCAAACAAGTTACACCTGAATTGAGAACGACAGTGTCGTTCTTTTGTGGAAATGAATAGCGATCTTGACACTGAAGGGTGCGGTAGTGCCTATCTAGAGAGGGAGGACAATAGTTTCATAGTATCGTAATGACGATGATCGAAGCTTGTGTAAGAATAAGGGTGGTCATACGGTATTACGGTTTTACTGACTATTATAGCGAAGTAGACAGGTTGTGCTATGTCTCTCCTTTGGTTATTCTCTAATTTTTGTTATGGATGTTTTACTGAAGGAGACCGTCGAGGTGGATGTGCCCATTAATGGGTCGCTTTGAGTAATGATCCAGCACACATGAGATTATTTGTGACAAGCTGAGTCAGCACACTTCACTATATATCGGATGAACTTGTTCTGGCCTGGCGAACTCTGAAGAGAGTTATTGCATGAGCGATTTGTCGTGAGGAAATAGATTTGTGCAGGCAACTGGATGTTAAAAGATGAGAGCTTTGAACATTAAACTAGTATAAGAGTAAGGTTACGAGTGTTGTGAGTAGATATCCTCAGTGTTAAGTTACCGCCTAATATATGTGAGCAGGTGGCATATGAAAAGGTGTTCTGAGTAAAGGATATTTAGGTGTATACATTGAGACGGTGAAGAAGGAAGGAACTATACTGTAGAGGTAGTAGGTAAAGTTGTTGGAATTTTGGCCCAGGTAAGTTTTGTGCATGGTGCAATTAAAGTCGTTGTGTAATGTAAAGTGACTTGTATAGTCTCTTAAAAAGTGTGTACTAGGGGACTCATCGGGTATGTTCGCTTCTGCCGTCTATTATTATTAGTTGTGGAGAATGGTCTGGAATAAGAAGTACTATGCTGCATCTCATACGTTCGCATGCCATCTGTTGTTTTAGCCACATGGACCATCTTATGCTTATAACCGGGGGAGAGAGCGGTGTTGAAGTGCACACGTGAATTAACTATAGGATCACAAACCAATGCGAGGAACCACTCAAACGAACTTTATCCCGTGAATGACGTAGTGTGTTTTGAACCGTTAGAACACACAACCGGGTGTATATTAAGGTTGAGAGAATATACATTGTATATCAGTTATGACGATTGTTTGGTCGCATTTTAATTTTGATTAAGCGAAACAGATGAAATGATAGTACGGTTGTAAGCCGTTTGTTTTAGTGCGAGTGGTTCGACGACCGGCTGGGAGCCAAAGCAAAACTAGTGGAATTGATTATAGTATATGTGATATGTTTTGATAGAGGTAGCAAATTGGAGTTGGTAGACGCGAACCTACGATAAGAACCCAGGTTTGTATACACAGTTCATAGTTGATGTGCAGCTGTTTGGACCCCCACTTTGGTGCTACGCTCTTGCCTCCACCTTAGATCTGGATGTGGAGTCAGCGGCTTTGTCTGGTCTACTGTGGGGCCAAGGGATTCAGACCATATATGTGACGATCTACCAAAGTGACGTGCTCCCCTCGGATGTTACTCCCTGATACTCCTTTAAAGAGGGTCGGCTTCTATCATTCGGATCTCTTTTATCTGAACTGTTTCCCCAATATAGGTTCATTTCGATCACACTTTAAATGTTATAAATTGTTCATTAACTTCTCGGAGGGGTACGTACGCTGGTTGGCGCGCGCTTTTGACTTTGTTATGTATTTCATTCATAAGTCCATGCGCTTTTGTCGTTTGCGTATGTCCTCCGTTCAGTAGGCACCTTACTCTGCCTCTCTTTTACCATTCTGGTGTAAATAAGAACACGACAAAAGAAAGTAAATGGAAGAGTCAATAGTATATCACAAAAAATACACATTTATTGACACTATACATAATATTCATTTGGCCTTCTCAAAACATACACACTTGGAAATATAGAACAATACATTGTACCTATGTTGAACAAGGATGATGGAGTTAAGTATGAGTGATCTCTAATTCAGACTCTTTTGCATGACGTCCTCTTGAACACCCGAAATGTGTGACGACAAATGGCGGTGGAGGGATGGTTCTTCATTTTAAACAAGGGTAGTTAACAAGATTTATAATTCCTTTATTGTTCTCGATCAAGCGTTGAGAGCAGTGATAGGATTTTTCTCAAATCGCTCTGTTGTGAAGAATAGGTGGTTCTCTTATATCTATTCTGACCAAGCAGGAGAGTGTAGTTGTGTCTCGTTCTCTATATCTGATCTGCATTACTTCTTTATACATAATTCTACAATGTGATAGTGTCTCTCTTGATTCCTAAGATGTAGCTAGCATCTGCATAGGACTCCTGAAATGTTTCATAAAAAACAATAAGAATAGCAAAAAAAACTTTATTGAGTGTAATATATATTGAGATACAGCATTTGACTTTTCAATACTACTAACTGTTAAGCGAAAAATCTTTGTTAGCACTCAATATGTAGAGATTGAAAAACGAATAATAAAACTTCACATTGTTAAATTTTTTCAAAATTCTAATAACATTTTATATTTATAATATTCATACAAATTTGTAAGCAGTTTAAAAATCTTTTTAATGCTTTTAGAATTTTCATATACTTTAAGTAATTCATATATTAGATAAATATATATGTGCGTTGTCTTAACTGCGATTATATGTTTTAAAAATATAAAATCTAATTATATACCTTTACTATTTATATATATACTATATAGATATCTCATAATATAATATATATTATATATATATATATATACCATCTACTCAAAATGATATTCATAATCACAAAACATTATACCATTTAATGAATTTTCTCATCTAATATTAGATATAGCGGCTCTACCTCCAATATTTTATCTATTCATTATATTAGTTATAATATACGGTATATATTATATGATTTCACATATTTATATATATAATATAGACATTATACTATATACTTAAATATTATTAGGGTTTATATCTCTGATTGCTATTAAACCATTACATAGTTATATATATATATGCTTTATCTCTTTATTATATTATTTTTTTTTTTTTGCATTTGATTAATTAAATAATCTGAAATATAAATGCATAAAAAAGATTTACTTAATTTTATTCTTTCTTGAACCACATTTTTTAATTGAAAATTTGACATTAACTCACATGATCTTCGGCATAATTTCAATCTTGGCATGTGTATCCTTTTCTCAGGCATCACTGCTTTTTCAGTAGGAGTTTGTCTTTATCTGCCTATGAAGTCACACATTGGTATAGAAACTTCATCTTTTTTGCTTTGATGCACCCCTTAGCAGCACAATGCGTCGATTGTCATATTTCTCAACAATTAAACTTCTACAATAGAAAAAATGTGTTAATCTTGCTGCGATGTTCATTATAAATGAATATTATGTCTATTAACCAACACACCTTTATATATATAGTATGATATATTATTTACGAGTATAGGATTAACTTCCACTATATGATTCTATCATGGACTAATGTATATATATAAGAGTGCGTTCTTGATATGTCGTATATAACACATACTCTAATCAATTACCTGTGTGTGTGTGTGTGTAAGGATTAACTCTATCTCATATGAAGTTGATGGTATATCTTGGATATACTGTAGTGCCTATAATTATGTTGTGCTTCAGTTGGAGCCTTCCTGCGCAATATCTTATCGCTAGTTTAAGTGGGAAGTTTCTGTTTATAATATTATCCTATGAGGTCAGAGCCGGAGAGAGGTTATATATGTTATAGCTTATTCTTCTTAAGTTTCTAAATTTAAGATGCTTAATGGCTAATAGAATTGGGACAGGGTAGGTATGCTTTTATTTTAATGATTGAAGTACTTTTGGCGTGTATGTTCATTTATTATCTTATTGAACTAGGAAAACTAGAGTGGAGATGAGTAATAAGTTAGGCTTATGTATTTATTTAATGAAAAGTTTATCTGTTTGTGTTAATGAACTTGGAAAAGTTATGTACCAATTTTTTCAGTAGCATGCTGTAAATATGTTTTATCGGATTAATGATGGAATTTTGAGTTAAGAGGTTTTCCATTTATTTTCTAATACTTTTGTAATGTTGAATTTATTGTTTTTTGTGTCATCAACGACACTGCTGGGAGCACAAGCATGAACAATTTCTCAAAACTCGTCGTTCACGATGTGCACTCTAAATTTGAAGAAAAGATGATATTTAATAGGTCACTATTTCATTGTAATCATCAAGATATTGTTGTACAATTCATATATTTAGGTACATATACTTTAAATCAATTAGATTTATTAAGGGCGGCAGTTAATTGCTCTGTGGTTTAACTGATATGCTAAATCTATTAGTGTGTCTATGTTTTTGAGTAACAAAATAACGCTATAAGATTATGGGACTCAAGTTTCTAGTACATACTGAGAAGTTAAACACTGATAGAACCTCTATGTTTTAAATAGTTATTCATTTATTAGGTTGCTTAAGAATAAAAAATTGGTCATATAAAACAACGAATACTCACATCTATTCTATGACGATATTTCTTATACGGTCCTTTACTTTATACTTATTATTATATAGTTTTTCCTGAAGGCATTACTTATTATATATATATTTATATTTATGCATTTATTATCGTTTCATTATTTTGCTATTACTAATTATCTTAGTAGTACACTATTCAGCAGCTATAATCACTACTTTTCTTTTATTTATCCTATATATAATTTAAAATTAATTTATGATAGTTTAATATATATATATTAGACAAATATAAAAAGATGAATAGAAATCAGGTGAATATCAATTGTTTGAGATGGTTTATCTGAAATTCATCTTGTCAAACTGCGTTGGAGAGCAGAATTAGAGTGGTCATAGTAAACGAGTTTGCAAATTTCTGATTAGTGCTTTCTAATCATTATGTATCTTATGTTAGATTTTGTGTGTGTTTGATATTGCTAGACATCTAACATAGTTAACCAATTTGAATAAGTAAAGTGAGTGATATTGCTCGATATAAGTATGCTACACAGTTCCATCTAGGTAATGTTTATAGACATGTGTGATTCTGTTCGTTGGATATCTTCAGCATCTATATGACGTTCGGAAGCGGGGATAGTTGGGCGTGAATTTGCGATTTGATTGGGGTGACTAAAGTTGAGGTAGGTGATTCAACAAAAAGACAGATGCATTTCCATTATCGACACTGTGAGTTCCTTATTATTGTATTCAGGCCGTAAATGAGAATGGTATTAGTAAATATCTTGATTTTGCAAGGAGAAGAGTATTGTCATAGTTAATTAAGACTTTACATCTCACAAGAGTATTATAGTATATATTTCAAGAACGCAGGCAGGTGAGAATGGTTGTGTGAAGGGTGAAAAGGTAAAGATGGATTTAGTTGTGTGAGGGGTGTAAAAGTAGATGTATTTGTGTGGAGAGTAAGAAGTAGAGTAGTTGAGTTAAAGTAAGAGTTGAGAGTAAAAGTAGATATAGTTGGGTGTGGAAGGTAAGAAGTAGATGTAAGGACTGGAGAATTAAGAGGAAAGTTAATTGTAACAAGGTAAAAATACAATACTTCATGATGTCTCGTTATGTATATTCGATTTTTGATATGTGAAACACAAATGAAATGAACAAATCTAGGAGAGCAAATGAAGAAGCCAGCTTTGAGCAATGAACACACAAGCATTGATTTGTTATAAAGTATGGAGTACTATTAATGTTTATATGAGCTTGGTGGAAGAGAGGTGAAGCAAAGCGTTAAAAGTAATAGAAAAGGTTGAATGTACTCAAAAAACATCAATATATACTAGAAGTTCCGAAAGAGAAGATGTTTGTTTGAAAGATGAATATAATGAGAAAAAAGTGAATACTAAAAGTTTGCGTAATATACAATAGAAAAAAGAGAGAGTGAGTGGGATGATAGTATGATAGTGGGTACTTTTCCTGCTACCTGTAGGGAATAGGAAGTTCGGCGAAAGTTTAAGAATGTCTTTTGATATAATTGAAGGTAATTCTGTTATATTTATATGTAAATCAGGGATGAAATGCTTTCATAACTGATCTTTAAGGAATGGATAGCAGAGGGAGTTGTGGAAAGACACTTTTGAAAAATCTGACTAACACTCGCTGTTATATCAGAAAGAGGTATTATGGGTCAGTGACATGTTGTGTGGTTTGATGTCCAAAAAGGAATAACGGTAGTACTTTGGGGATGAGGTATTAAAGTATATTTTAGCTAATGGGTAGAGCAGTGCAGAAACGTGAAGAAACTGGATAATCTGCATGTATATTGAGAAATTCTATGGTGATAGATTAGCTAAGTAATGGCGGGATGAGTGGTGATTGATGTATTGTGTTCAAGTTGTGTTAACAATTAGCATTATGGAGGGAGTAGTGCTGAGTGGTAGGATTGGTGAAGAAAGCAGCTACACTTTTGTTAACTCCTAAATTAGAGCAGCGGTAAGGGAGACTAAGAATCATTATTGTCACTGAATTATAGGCGGAATCGTAGTTGAGAGTAGTGTTGTGAAATAAGAATCTGGGTGATCGGTTGGTGAGATTAAAGAGTTCGTCTAAGTGACTTGAAGGACTGATGTTGGAGAGTAAAAAAGTAAATTTTTTTACAAGTGCTAGAGGATGTTTGGATTAATCTGTCATACATTGCAATCAAATGATTGACAAAAAGGGAGAAGATGAATAAATTTAATACGTTTGGGTTTTTATGTGATATTGGCTTAACCACATAACGCGTCATAGTATTTAGGGTTGGATAGGAACCTCTATGCAGGTCTTCACGTGGTGTTAGTGATTATAGGACGCTGGTGTGTTTGGTTACTTTTTAGTCTTCTGAATTTGAGTAAAAAGTAGTGTTATGAAGATACAGAAGCAATCAGTGTAACACGAAATGTAATGGTGTCAAATAGGGTAATCTAGTCTAACATGAGTGAGAGCACGAGATTAGCAGGGTTGTGTATGGTCTCCTTGGTTTATTCATTTGGTATAATGGAGGGTTTTATGAAAAACTCTGAGTTGGGGTGTGGTCTATGTACAAATCGTCGTTAAGAACCTAAGACACTAGAGATTAGTGGAGAGCTGCCTCTATCCTATAATAACTGTATCGCACATGACTTTGCTTTAAGATAGTGATGGCCGAACCTTGAAGAGAGTTTGATGATATCTGGTTCGCAGAGATTTGGACATGGTGTTTAAATATGAGGACAGACTATAACATAAAAACGGCAGAAATCATATTGAGTTAGGGGTACGGTTGTGAGTGAAGACAAACCTCAGTGTGAAGTTAT
>JABUQX010021911.1:0-32500 GCA_015478945.1 Trachelipus rathkii
AGGAAAACAGAAATAATGTAGAAAGGATTGGAAGAGCAGTTGATATTGGAAGTAGACGGTATAGAGAGATTAAAAATGTGGTTAGATATAAATATCTAGGAAGAAGCACTTGGAAGAGAAGGAGTGTGTGCAAAGGAAATTACGCAGATAGGATTGAAGCAGTGATGGCAGCTGTAGAGCAGTTATACCCCATCCTGAAGATAAATATAAAAATGAAGAAAAAGAGGTGGAATAGAGAATATAGAGGGAAGTGTGACGCCGAATTACTGTGTATGGCGAGCATGGACGGCATGTCAGGAGAGAGGGGAGAGTAGAATTCAGACAGCTGAGCATGAATGTAGTTGAGACAGTAATGGAAAGACGAGAGAAAAGCAGTGAGAAAACAGACGAGTGAGGAGAGCGGGTGTGAACAACGCATGATGAATTAAAGCGGACGCAGCAAACTGAGACTGGGTGGGACACCTGGAGAGATCCTGGGGAGAGACAGTGCCAGCAGGAGGTTGGAGGGGAACGGATGGGAGTGACCGAGGGTGGAAACCGCGAAAGAGGTGGAGAGACACAATAGAGGATTCATTGAGGAAAACCAGATGCCTGCATGGATGAAGCTGATGCGGATGGGATCGTGAATGGATTAGAACAAATTGGAAGCGGAGGTTGGCCCACTGACAGGCTCGTACGGATGTAAGATGTAAGATGTAAGATTATATATATATATATATAATATAATATTATTAGATATATATTATATATATATATTATATATATATATATATATCTATATATATATATAATTTATATATATATATATATATATATAATTTTGATTCAAGCTTCAAAGGGAAATCCGCGATCGCATTCCGCATCCGCATTCCTCATACTACTTTAAGCATCCGCATGTCCGGCTTCCCCATAGCATCCTGCTCATATCAGGCTGCCGTCTGGCATACCGGATATCAAGCAGTCAAATTTTGGAATCCGATCCTACTAATATATATATATACTTACCTATAATATTATATATATATATATATATATAATATATATAATATATATATATATATAGTATATATATATATTATATATATATAGAAAATATATATAAATTATATTATAGACGTAATTATATATACTATATAGTATACATATATAGATTACTATATATTAATATTAATATATATTATATATATATAATATAGGGGTTCCCAAAGCCCCTTCCATGAATTTAAATAATTACCGAGTTTCAAAGCAGTGGAGATCGAAGTCGAAGATTAAAGAAAAAACTGTTCCGAGATGCCTTTCTTTTTCTGGGGTAGCGTGGGATCGGACATAGTGGTAGGAGCCTACTGCAAATGGTCTAACAGCGACGTGTGTCGATGGTTCGATCCTCGGCGCGAGTGAAATTTTTATTCTTCTTATTATTTCAAATTTTACACAACAAGCATGTTGTGCCAATTTCGACGTTGCTTTATTGGTTGTTGCTCCTGTAACCCAAGAACACCCAAGCAGAAGGCCATGTAGCCCCAGCAGGTGTTCCAACCACCTTCCTGTAAATAAGTACCGAGTTTCAAAGCAGTGGTATCGGAGCAGAAGATTATAAAACTGTTCCGATATGCCTTCTTTTTCTGGGAAGGCGGTTCGGACTAGTGGTAGAGCTTCCTGGATTTGTCTAACGGCGACGCTGTTGTCGTTGGTTCGAGTCCTGGCGCGAGTTGAAATTTCTTTGTCTTATTTTTGCAAATTTGTTGCAACAAGCAGTTGTTGTGCCATGTCGGCGTTCCTACTTTGATTGGATGCTCTTTTTACCAGGAATAGCCCAAGCAGAATGCCATAGCAGCCCAGCAGGTGTTTCCAACCACCCTCTGTCCATTTAAATAAGTTACTGATTACAAAACGTGAATTCGAAGCAATATATAAGAAAATTGTTCGGAGATGCCATCTTTTCTGGGAACGTGGATCGGACAAGTGACAGAGCTTCCTGTACATTGTCTAACGGCCACCGCTGTTGTCGATGGTTCGAGTGTCTGGCGTGAGTGAAATTTATATTCGTCTATTATTCAAAATTTGCGCAAACAAGCATGTTTGTGCCATTTGCCGTTCCTGACTTTGAGTGGTTGCCTCTGGTACCAGGAGCACCAAGCAGAATGCCATGTAGCCACAGCAGGTGTTCCCAAACCACCCTCCTGTCGATTTAAATAAGTGCCGAGTTTCAAAAGCAGTTATATCGAGCAGTAATTTGGAAAACTGTTCGAGTATGCCTTCTTTTCCTGGAAAAGCGGACGGTAACTTTGTAGAGCTTCCTGTACAATTGTCTAACCGGCGACCGCTTTGTTCGGTGGTTCGAGTCCTGGCGGGGCAAGTGAATTTTTTCATAGTCTTAGAATAGCAGCTTTGGCGAAAAGCAAAGGTGCCCATTTTGCACATGGTTGGCTTAACCGATACTGTGTAGCCGAGAATAACCACGCAAAGGGCCAGGTAGCCCCAGCAGTTTCCAACCACCCTCCTGTGTTTAAATTTAAGCACCGACCTTTCAAAGCATGATATCGAAGCATTAGATTAGACCTCTATTTCGAGAGGAATTCATATTTTGAAGCGGATATTAAATTAAATTTTCCGAACACAAATGTAAAAAAAAAAAGTTATAACCAATCCAGAGAATCTATTAAAACCTATTTCTAAATTATTAAAATTCGTGACATCACCTTATTAGCATTATGCTATCCTTATTATGCTTAATAGCATTTGAAATTGTGCTTTTTCACGTGGTATGGCTTGAGAGGTATGACGTATGATTCTCTATGGACGGTTGTGATATTTATAAATGGCTATTCAAAAAGATTTACAGCCTCTCCTCCCTGAAGATGTTCTATTTTATTAGCACTAGCAAATATATATATATATTATATCATATGATATATATATAATAATACTATATATATATATATATATATATATATATATATAATATTAAATATATATATATCATATATATAATATATATATATATAGTATAATTCCACGCAACAAACGTAAATAATTCTTTTATTCAGACTTCGGCTCCGGCTTAAGGTTTCTACCATTGAAAATTGATGAGCACTTCTTTTTGTAATAAATTTTCAACCTAAAAAAATATTTCTTTGAAAAAAAAAATTTATACCCAAAATCTAGCTCCGGCTCCGGCTCGCTCCGGCTCCGGCTTCGACTAGTTCTGCACTATTTTAAATTGTTCAGCACGTCTTTTTTAAATATTTTTTCAAATATTAAATACTTTCAAGCACACTACCTTATATTCTACTCCACTCCGACTCCGGATCCGAGATCCGACTAAGGTTTGAACTATTTGAAAATTAATCAGCACGTCTTCTTGACAATATATTTTCTCCTAAGAAAGTATTTAATGAAAAAATTCATACCCAATCCGGCTCGGCTCCGGCTCCGGCTCCGCTCCGGCTTCGGCTCTCGCCTTCGGCTTCGGCTCGATAAGGATTCTGAACTTATTGAGAAATTCTTCAAGCACCTTTTTGGCAATAAAATTTTTTTACCTTAAAAAATATTTTATTGAAAATTGCTTTCTATTTCTGGTTCCGACTCCGGCTTCAGATCCGGCTCCGGATCCTACTAAGTTTCTGTACTATTTGAAAAATTGTTCAGTAAGTCTTTGACAATATATTTCTTCACCTAAAAAATATATTCTTGAGAAAAAATTCACTACCCAGGATCCGTTCAGGCTCCGGCTCCACATCGGGTTCGGCTCCGGATCCGACCAAAGTTTTTACTAATTTGAAAAAATTGTTCAGTACCATGTCTTTGACAATATGATTTTCCCCTAGAAAAATATATTCCTGAAAAAAAAATCATTTACCAAAGATCCGACTTCCAGCTCCGACTCACGTCGGCTTCGTGGATCCGACTAAGTATTCATGTACAATTTCAGAATTGGTCAGCACGTCATTCTATCCATTAAATTTTTCAGTCTAAAAATATTTCTTGAAAAAAATATCATAACCAGGATCCGGATCCCGATCCGGCTCCGACTTCGACTTCGCTTCGGCTCCGGATCCGACTAAGGTTTCTGCACTAAAATTTGAAATTGTTCAGCACGTTTCCTGGCAATAAATTTTTTACTAAAAAAATATTTTTCGGAAAAAATTGCCATACCCAGGATCCGGCTAAGGATCGGACTCCAGATCCGACTCGTTCGTTCTGAAACCGGACTAAGGTTTCTGTACTATTTGAAATTTCGGCACGTCTTATGACAATAAATTTTTCACCAAAAAATATTTCCCGACAAAAATTCGCATACCCAGGATTCAGGCTCCGGATAAGCTCCGATAAGGCTCCGATCGGACTAATGTCTACACTATTTGAAATTGTTCGGCACGTCTTCTTCTATTAAATTTTTCACATAAAACAATATTTCTTGAAAAAATGCATACCCTGGATCCGGCATCGGATTCGATCGGCTTCGAATTGACTTCGACTTCGGCTTCGGCTCCGACTCCGGACCTGACTAGGTTTCTGCACTATTTGAAAAATTGTTCAGCACGTCTCTTGGCAATAAATTTTTTACGTAAAAAATATTTTTTGAACAAAATTCATACCCAGGATCCGGCTCATATCCGACTTCGGCTTCGGCTCCGGATCGGACTAATGTTTCTACACTTTGAAAATTGCTTCAGCCCTTTTTCTGGCAATAAATTTTCCCTAAAAAAAATTTTATGAAGAAAATTTATACCAGGATCCGGATCCGACTAAGAAGGATTCTGTACTATTTGAAAACTGGTTCAGCACATCCTCTGAGCAATAACTTTTCAGATAAAAATGATTTTTTTGAAAAAAATTTAATACGAGGCTGCGGCACCGGGCTCACACTCCAAATAAAATTTTACGTCAGCTTTGGCTCCGGATCACTAAGGTTTCTGTACTATGTGAAAATTGTTCGCACGTCTTCTGACAGTTAAAATTTTCACTAAAAATATTTCTGTGGAAAAAAAAATTATTACCGAATCTGAATCCGGATCCGGATCAGCTCCGACTCCGACTTCGCCTCCGACTCGACTAAGTTTCTGCACTATTTTGAAAATTGTTTAGCATGTCTTCTGGAATAAACTTTTTAGCTAAAAAAAAATATTTTTCGAAAAAAATTTAAACCCAGGATCCGGCTAAGGACCCGGCTCTAGATCCGACTTGGCTCCGGATCGCACTAATGTTTCCTACACATTTAAAATTGTCAGCACGTGCTTCTGACAATAAATTTTTCACCTCAAAAAAAAATCCCGAAAAAAAATTCATAAGCTGGATCCGGCTCCGGATACGACTTGGCTCCGGATCGACTAATGTTCTACACTATTTGAAAATTGTTCAGCACGTCTTCTGGGAATAAATTTTTTTCACCTAAAAAAATATTTGCTGAAGAAAATTCATACCCAGTGGATCCGGATCCGGCTCTGATTTCGGCTTAGGTTTCGTTTTTCGGCTCGGATCCGGCTAAGTTTTCTGCACTATTTGAAATATGTTCAGTCACGTCTTTTGACAATAAATTTTTCACTAAAAAAATATTTCCCGAGAAAAAAAATTTCATACAGGATCCTGTCGGCGATAGGGCTTCCCGGATTACGACTTCGGTTTCGGCTCCGGATCGACTTAATGTTTTGAGCCATTGGAAGAGACATGTGCTTCAACATCTGAATGAAATAAAATTTTCACCTCAAAAAAATTTTCTCGAAAAAATTCATACCCAGATCCGGGTTTCGCGGCTCCGACTTCAGTTCGGTTGCTCGGATCCGACTCAAAGGTTTCTGCACTATTGAAAATTGTTCGGCACGTCTTCTGACAATAAATTTTTCCACCAAAAAAATATTTCCCGAAAAAAATTCATACCGAGGATCCGGCTCCAGATACGGCTCGGATACGACTTCGGCTTCGGCTCCGGATCGGACTAATGTTTTTCTACACTACTTGAACATTGCTCAGCACGTCTTCTTGAAATACGTTATTTTTGATCTAAAAAAATATTTCTCTGAAAAAAATTCATCCCCAGGATCCGGATCCGGATCCGGATCCGGCCATGACTTCGGCTTCCGCTCCTGATCCGACTAAGGTTCTGCACTATTTGATAACTTGTTCAGCACGTCTTCTTGCAATAAATTTTTCACCTTAAAAAATAGTTTTTTTGAAAAAATTTCATCTCTGGCTCCGGCTCCGGCTCCGGCTCCGACAACCGGCTCTGGCTTCGACTCAGCTCCGGATCCGGCTGATCCGACTAAGATTCTGCACTATTTGAAAATTGCTTAGTACGTTATTTCTGGCAATTAAATTTTCACTCTAAAAAAATTATTTCTGTGAAAAAAATGTACCCAGGCATCTGGCTCCGGCACCGGCACCGGCACCAGCTCCGGCTGCGGCTCCAGCTCCGGCTTCGACTCCATTTATTTGACTGAGTAAAATCCGAAGAATGGGTGGGAGGTTGAGAATATGAAAAAAAAAAATAGATTTTCTATAATTATAAATAAAACTTTTTTTTAACCTAAACCAACCTGGAATTACAATTTTGACTGGAATTGAAATTTTTTAGTCGACACCTCATCTAATAAATTTCAGTATCTAAAAAACCATTGTTTAGAATTTAAAAAAAATAATACACAATTGATGTTCAGGAGGATTTTTTCTAATAATCTAGAATCTAGATAATAAAAAAGATGTGAAAATTTGATTTCAAAAAGTGCGGGGTCGAGGATAAAGTCTCCCCTTAAAATAAAATAAGGAAAGAAGTGATAAACGGAAAAGAACACGAATGTATTAATTATAAATATTAGCTACACACCTTAATCTAACCATATATATATTATATATATTTTTATATATATATATATATATATATATATTATAGTATTATTATATATATATATATCATATATTTATATATATATATATATATATATATATTATATATATATATATATATATATATATATATATATAATATATATATATATAGTATTATATTATATTATATATTATTAATATATATATAATATTAATATTATATATATATTATATATAGTATATATATATATATATATATATATATATATATATTATATATAATATATATATATATATATATATATATATATATATGTTAGGTATATTGATTACTAAGGCGTATTTACATTACCGGCCTTTTTCTTTCCTTTCGTCAAGTAGTTCCTTCAGAATCCTACCCTTAACGTAAATTCCAAATTTTATGAACGATCCTTGAGAAATTTTTCCCTAAGGAAGCCTTGACGTCCTTCGCAAAATACTTGGCGAAATCTCTTCCTTAGTCAAGGTAGCTCTGAACCATCCTTGAACTCTGTTAAGATTTTTTTTCCGAGCGACAGCTACGAGTTTTTTTTTAGTTGAACAATTTGTCGCTATTTTTTATGTTAATTTATTTTCAATTTTGTAGGCATTTATTATGTAAATGATTTTGTCAATATATACTTTCGTGTAAGAACAATACCCAAAAACCACAATTAATTAGGCTCACACCAGCAGAAATAGGCAGCGTGGCAACTTCGACGGACCAAATTAGTGTAGGAGAGCGCAGATGATTATTTTTATAATTATATAATTTCAGTAGCTAGGTACGTTCAGCCTTACGGCTTATGCAACCAACAACTGGAGAGTAATAATGTGGGAACAAACATTTTCAATTCTCATAGTATTTTAAAACCGCTTTTAGATTATTTCATTAATTTTTCTTTTTAAGTATTTCTAAAATCTTACATACATAAAAATTAGTTATAATGATGACTTTATTTTGTTCAGTTTCATTTACTTTGTGTTCATTGGCTATTGGTCTCTGACGTCATGAAATATGATGACGTTTTTCCTTGAAAACTGTCTTCGATAAGTAGCTCCCGAATTAAGAAAAGGGTGGTTTATAAATAGCAAATTTTTTTAAAGATTCTTATGCAGTGGAGGAATGCTTATCTGAGGCTACCTTGTACGGAAGTCAAGACGTTTTTCAAAGTTGATTCGATAAATACGCCTTATACTAACAATGAATTTATAGTGTTAACGAACAGGATTCAAAAGCTTTAAATATTAAAATGCAAATATTTAATAAAATCGTATTTTTTAAGCATCGTACGTTTGGCATTTACGGACCGAAAGTAAAGGCTCGGAAAATACAGGTTTCTTAGTTATAAATACCCATAAAACAAAAGAATTTTTTTTTTAAAAAAATGGGTAACTACTTACGATTTTCTTCTTCTTCTTCTTCTTCTTCTTCTTCTTCTTCTTCTTCTTTATCTTCTTCTTCCATTCTTCTTATTATTATTATTATTATTATTATTATTATTATTATTATTATTATTATTATTATTATTATTATTATTATTATTATTATTATTATTATTATTATTATTATTATTTTTATATTAGAAATTAAAAAAAAATTTCTTTTCTTTCGAAATACTGATTTTGTCATCTAGCTTTAGGGTACGTTATTTTTAGGTAAATATCGGGGTCTTATTGACTATGTGTGAAGGAATGTAACGAATTTATAGTTTCTACAACTTCGCTTTCGAACAAAATGTGTGAACAGAGAGCACAGCGGCAAAATTTTAAATTAATATACAAACAATTGTTAATAAGCAATTCAACAACAGTAGACTATAAAAATTATAACGTGAGGTAATATATATATATAGTATAAATATATATGTTATATTACTATATATATATAATATATATATATATATTATATATATATAATATATATATATATATAATTATATATCACCCTGTATATATATATATATAATATATATATCCTTATAAACAAAGAACATATAGTGGGAAGGTAAAGAATTACTTCCTTCTCCGGGATTGAACCACCGCGTGTTGCGACTGAGAACAATATACTCGATGCTTTACCACTGAGATATCCCCCAACCCAAAAAAGATTGGGTTCAAAACAGTTATCAAGCAATCGAGCTCCCTCAAGGCGAACTCACCAGATGACCAGCCTGTCCTATCCCTCTTCTTTATATTTGGTGGTAAATATTGCATAATCGCAATTTTATTATTTAGATCTTAAACAAAGAACATATAGTGGGAAGGTAAAGAATTACTGCAGTAGTTCACTTGTACTAACTAACTAGTGTTTTAATAAAAGAAAAATCGAGTTGAATTTCAAGAGTTATAGTTTGATTTTACTATATCTAATTCACTAATTCTAGCCTAATAATAGAATAAAAGGTCGAAGTTGATTAGAAGCTCAAAGACAAATTTCTTACAATGTTATATGCTAACTTTTTCATCGAATTTCAAATCGATATTATCGTTGTTCACAATTTCATAAAAAAGTAGTGAAGAAATTCTTTGCTATATTGGTTTGAAATCGGTTATGAGTAAGTTTATGTCCATTATTCCGTGTCTTACCATTATTAATATTGTTTATATAACAAATAACTTCGTGTAATCGAATTTTTTTTCAAATTTATTTATGTATTTGATAAAAACTTCTGGTAATTTCCTCTCTATCTTTCTGTCTCTCAAACTTGATATCTACGTTCACTAGTATTTTGCCTAGATGTGACTTACTCAATCCGGTATTAATTTGTTGGCCTTTGACTTCATTTTTCTAAATTTTGTTCTTTTTTGAGTACGGGATGGTGACGGGTTCCGAGGTATATCCGTCAACATCCGGTATCCCCGCTATCCGGCAATCCACTATTTGACTATCCGGTATCCCGGCCGGATATCATTGTTATCCACCTTAAGAAGTACTGGGAGGGCGAGCCAGATAACCGGGAAATAGTTATTTCCATAGTGAGGCCTCTTCTCTTGGGGGAAATATTCAAAAATAATCCTTAAAAAATTACATATATAATAAAACTATGTAGGCTGGAGTTACTAATATACCTAATCACCATCAGTTTTTATTCCTTACTATACTTTATTTTATCTATATAATACACCCTAATATAAATATATACTATATATATTATCATATATATTACTATATTTAATCACACACACTACACACACTACACTTGGGATAGGGTATCGCTGTTTGTGATGGTTCGAGGTGCGCTAGAGCGCCGAGTGAAATTTTATTCCCTCTTATCTCATTGTTTATAAATTTTGACACAACAACCAGTTGCGCCATTTTGAGTAGCATAACCCTGAGTAATGAAATCCCCTGTTTTTACTTTCTGCCCTTTCTTTAAGTTCGCAGCAGAGCATCCAAGCAGAAGGCATCGTTTAAAAGCCCGCAGGTGTTTACCAACGCACCTCACTGGTTGATTTAAAAATAAGTACCACGTTCTTGTTATAGAGTTTAAAAGCAGTGGTATGAGAGCAGAATTATAAACTGTTCCGATTTGCCTTCTATTTCTCGAAGGCGGACACTCGAGGCACTAGCTGAGGTAGAGCTGACCCTGTGACATTGTCTAACGACGAAGCTCTGTGTGATCGGTTTTTCGAGTCTTGCGCGAAGTGAAATTTTTCTTTGAGTCTATTTTTGCAAATTTGTTGCAACAAACATGTTGTGCCCATTACGACGTTCCTTGACTTTGATTGATGCTCTTTTGTTACCAAGGAATACCCAAGCAGAATGCCATTTGCAGCCCAGCAAGGTGTGTCCATTCCACCACTCCATATATTCAACTTTTTTTATCAAGTATACGGGACAGAGTTTCAAAACACAGTGATTCTCGAGCAATATATAAGCAAAAATTGTTCCGAAATGCCAATCTTTTTCTGGAGGTGGAATCGGACAACGTGACAGAGCATCTACCACTATACATTGTTAAATTACGGGTACCGCTGTTGTCGATGGTTGAGTTTTTGCGTGAGTGAAAATTTTATATAAATTCTGTTATCAGAGTACAAAATTTATGAACTTGAATTAAAATCTTGAATTTGGGCTCGTTCCTTGACTTTGGTTTGGTTTGCTTCTGTAATTTTACCACAGGAGCATCCCAAGCAGAATGCCATGTAGCCACAGCAGGTGTCACACAACCACCCTCCTGCGATTTAAATACAAGCTGCCCCGAGTTTCAAGCAGCTTATATACGGACGCAGTAAATGTTGAAAACTGTTTCCCGATATGCCTTCTTTTCTGGAAAGGCGGATCAGACAGTGTTAGAGCTTCCTGTACATTGTCTAACGGCGAGGCTGTCTCAGTCGTGGTTTCGAGTCTGGCGCGAAAGTGAATTTTTTCTCGTTATATTATTGCAAATTTGTCGCAACAAGCAAAGGTGCCATGTGGCTGTATCCTTGACTTTGAGGTTGGATACTCTGTAATCCAGGAACACGGCACGCGCAGAATGCCAAGGTAGCCCAGCAGGTGTTCCACCACCCTCCTGTGGGACTCTTAAATAAGTAAGTGTCGAGTTTCCAAGCAGTGATATCGGAGAGCATTAAGAATTAGAAATTCTGCTCCGAGAGTGCTTCACGTTTTCTTTGAAGGCGGCTATATTAAATTAAAATATTAAATTGGTCATTTTTATAAAAAATAGAAAAATGATTAGCTAAACAATCTCTCAGTAGATCCTCTCACATAAACTTTCAATTTGTATAAATATATTTAATGATGGATGTTAGTTGACTCACTCTATTAGCATTATGCCTATCCCCCTTATTATGCTTATTAGCTTTGAAATTGTGCTTATTTACACACGTGGTATTGTTGGCTTTGAGAGGTAATACGTATAAGTTCAATTTCTTTCTATGAGTTGATGAATTTCATGGCTTATTTCAAAAAGATATTACAGCTCTCCGGGAACTAAAGATGTTCTAATTCTTATAGACTAGGCATTATATATTACTATATTAAATATTACATAATATCACTGTTCAGATATGTAATGCTCCTCTATATCTATTAATAATACTATATATAGTAACGTATATATATAATATATAATTTATATTTATATCTATATATATACAGGTTTAATAATATATATATACTACTTTAATTATTATATATACGTATATTATTAATATATATAATATAATATATATAGTACTATAATATATATTCCACGCAAACGTAAATAATTCTTTTATCAGACTTCGGCTCCGGCTAAGGTTCTACATTTGAAAATTGATGAGTTCTTCATTGTAATAATTTTCACCTACAAAATTTTCTTGGATATATAAATTTATACCATTTCAAATTATTCTAGCTCGAGGGTGCCGTGCCTCCGGCTCCGGCTCCGTCCGCTCCGGTCTTGGACTGAGAGGTTTGCTGCAGCTACGTTTCTTAACCAATTGTTCAGCACGTCTTCTGTCAATAATTTTTCAAATTAACGGGATATTTTTTTGCGAGAAATTTCATTTACTCAGACTCCCGCCCGACTCGGACTCGGATCCGACTAAGGAATATTGCAGCTTATTGTGAGAGAATTATTCAGCACGTCTTATCTGACAATATATTATTCTCGTTTAACCCAAAAAGTTCATTTAAAATGAAAGAAAATAAACCCAGGATCGGCTCCGGCTCCGGCGTCGCTCCGGCTATCGGCTTGCCATTTAGAAGCTTCGGCTTCGACTAAGGATTCTGACTTATTTGTCTTCTATACCAGCACGTCTTTCTGGCAATAAATTTTTTCACCTAAAAAATATTTATTGAAAAATTGCATACCTAGGATCTGGTTCCGACTCCGGCTTCAGATCGGCTCCGAATCCAACTAAGGTTTCTGTACTATTTGAAAATTGTTCAGTAAGTTCTGGCAATAGTTTTTTGTCACCTAAAAATATTCTGAAAAAATTTCATACCCAGGACGGCTCCAGCTCCGGCTCCGACATCGGGTTCGACTCCAC
Organism: Trachelipus rathkii; assembly: GCA_015478945.1. Lineage (NCBI taxonomy): Eukaryota > Metazoa > Arthropoda > Malacostraca > Isopoda > Trachelipodidae > Trachelipus > Trachelipus rathkii. The sequence continues at coordinate 12,823 of JABUQX010021911.1, forward strand.
CGACAAAGGTTTTTGTACTAATTGAAAATTGTTCAGTACTATTTTGACAATATAAAAATTTTTTTTTCACCTCTGCGGGTATTTTGATGAAAAAAAATCATACTCAGGACATCACACTCCAGCTCCGACTTCGACTTTCGGCTTCGGCTCGGAATCCGACTAAGGTTTCTGACTTATTCAGAATTGTTCAGCACGTCTTCTTCCATTAAATTTTTTCATCTAAAAGAATATTTCTTGAAAAAAATTCATACGCAGGATCCGGATCCGGGATCCGGATCACGCCTCCGATTCGACTTCGGCTTCGGCTCCGGATCCGACTAAGGTTTTCTGCACTATTTGAAAATTGTTCAGCAACTCTTCATGAAATAAATTTTTTATTCCTAAAAAAATATTTTCCGAAAAAACTTCATATCCCAGTTTTATACCCCGGCGCTAAGGATGCCGGCTCCAGATCCGACTCTCGCTTCGGTTCTGGATTACCGACTAAGGTTTCCTGAACTATTTGAAAATTAGTTCGGCAAGTCTTATGTAAATGAAATTTTTCAAACCCAAAAAAATTTTTCCAAAAAAAATCATACCCAGGATCAGGCTCGGATCCCCGCCTCCGGATAAGGCTCCGGATCGGACTATTGTTTCTACACTATTTGAAAATTTTCAGCACGTTATCTTTTATTTAAAAATTTTTTTTCACCTAAAAAATATTTTGAAAAAAACTTCATCACCTGGATCAAGGAATCACGGATTACGGATCCGGCTTCGAATTACGACATTCAGACTTCGGCTCGGCTACCGATACCGTGGATCCGATAAAGCGTTTTTTCTGCATATTTGAAAAATATAGTTCCAGACGTCCCCCTTCTTGGCAATAAATTTTTTACGTAAAAAATGTTTTTCGAAAAAATTTCAATCCCCAGGATCCGGATATGACTTCGGCTTCGGCTCCGGATCAGACTAAATGTATCTACACTATTTGAAAATTGTCAGCACCTTTTCTGGCAATAAATTTTTCCCCTAAAAAAAAATTTATGAGAAATTTATATCCAGGATCGGATCCGACTGAAAGTTTTTGCACTATTTTGATACTGTTCCACTTGGACATCCTCTGACACTAAAACTTTTCACTTAAAAAAAAAATATTTTTTGAAAAATAATTATGAAATAAGGCCGGCTCTGGCTCCGACTCCGGTTCACTCCGACGTCGGCTTTGGCTCCGATCCGAACTAAGGTTTCTGTAACTATTTGAAAATTGTTCAGCACGTCTTTCTTGAAATTAAATATTTCACCTAAAAAATATTTTTGAAATAAAACTTTCAACACACCAGGATCTGAATCCGGGATCCGGATCAGGCTCCGAATCTCCGACTTTCGGCTCGAAGCCGACTAAGGTTCTGAGCACTACTTTTGAAATTGTTACACACGTCTCCTGCAAAGTAAATTTTTTAACCTAAAAAATAATTTTTCGAAAAAAATTTATCAGCCAACACAGCGATTCGGCTAATAGGACACCGGCTCTGATCCGACTTCGGGACTACGATCCGGACTAATGTTTCTAACACTATTTTTAACCATTGTTCAACCACAGTCCTCTCTGACAATAAACACTAATTTTTCACTTCTCATAAAAAAAATCCAGAAAGAAAATTCATTAAGCTGGAAATCCAGGCTCCGGATATCGACTTCGCTCCGCGATCCACGACTATTATGTTTCCTACAACTACTATTACTGAAATTGTCAGCACAACCACGTCTTTCTGGAGGAAATTTTAACTCCTAAGAAAAATATTTTCTTGACGCAAAATTCATTACCATAGGATCCGGATCGGCTCTGATTCGGCTTATGTTGTTTCGCTTCGGCTCCGATCGAGTAAAATTTATGGTCTTATAAACATCGCATCTATTTGACAAATTGTCTCGGGCGATTCCGTTCCACAGCCTCTGTCTGGAAACTAAATAAATTTTTTTCAACTAAAAAATTATTTCCAATGAAAAAATTCATACTCAAGAGATGCCGGCCTTCGCGGATAGGAAGCTGATTCCGGATACTGACTTCGCCTTCGGCCTCCGGATGTCGCACACCTTTAAGTCACTATCACTCAGACTATTGTAACCTCGTGTCTCAGCACAGTCCTCTAAACCCTTGAAAATCAAAAATCTCTTCTCTCACATCATAAACAATAATTTGAAGAAAATGTCATACCAGGATCCGTTCCGGTCGACTTTCAGCTTCGGCTCCGGATCCGACTAAGGTTTCTGCAGTTTTTGAAATTTTTTCGGCACGTCTTCTGACAATAAATTTTTTCACCAAAAAAATATTTTCCCGAAAAAAATTCCATACCGAGGATCCGGCTCCAGATACGGCTCCGGATACGACTCCGGATGTGGCTCCGGATCCGACTAATTGTGTCTACACTATTTGAACATTGCTCAGCACGTCTTCTTGAAATAAAATTTTTTATCTAAAAAATATTTTCTGAAATAAAAATTCATCCCCAGGAATCCGGATCCGGGCATCCGGATCCGGCCATGACTATACGGCTTCCTGCCCTGATCCGACTAAGGTTTCTGCACTATTTGAGAACTGTTCAAAACGTCTTCTGGCAATAAATATTTTTCACCTAAAATATTTTTTGAAAAAAATCATTTATACTCTGGCTCGGCCTCCGAGCTCCGGCTACCACGACACGGCTTTCTGCTTTGGACTACAGGTCCGAATCCGAACTTTTGTTCGTCGGTCAGTGATTCGTCCATTAGGTAATAATTGTTATACAGATCTTTTTCTGGCATAATATCAGATTATTCAGTATTGACGCAAAGGTATAGGAATGAGTACATATGAAATCCAAATCGAACAGCTCCGGCTGCGGCTCCAGCTCCGGTTTCGACTCCATTTATTTGACACTGAGTAAAATCCGAAGAATGGGTGGGAGTTTGAGCATAATGCTAAAAAAAAAAATAGATTTTCTATAATTATAAATAAAACTTTTTTTATTTACCCTTAAAACCAACTGGAATTGCAATTTTGACTGGAATTGCAATTTTTAACATCGACACCCCTCTCAATGAATTTCAGTATCTAAAAAAACATTTAGAAATTTAAAAAAGGTAATTACAACGATGGAGATCATTAAGAATTTTTCTAATAATCTAGAATCTAGATAATAAAAAAACATTTATGAAAAATTTTATGAGATTATATGACTTTAAAAAAGTGTGGAGGTCGAGGAAAAGTCTTCACCCCATTAAAATAAAAATTAGGAGAAGAAGTGATAAACAGAAAAGAACACGAATTAATTAATATTATAATATTAATCTTCACACCTTAATCTAACCATATAGTATATATAAATTTATATAATATACTATTATAAATATATAAATATATAATAATATATATTTATATATAATTAAATATCTATATATAAAATATTATATATAATATATATTAAAATAATATATAATTTAATATATAATTAATAATATTAATATATATTTATAATATATATATATATTATATATATTATATGTTTATATATATATATAATATATAAATTTATATATTATATATAAATATAAATATATATATATATATATATAATACGTTTATATATATATATTATACAATATAGTGATAATATACTATGGTACTAATATACTATATACTTATATATATATATAGTATAAAGTATATATATATTATATGTAAATTTATACGTAGTATGTTAGTATAGTGATACTAAGGGCCGTATTTAAGTACCGGCCTTTTCTCTGTCTTTTCGTCCAGTGTTCCTTCAAGCTCACTTTCCTTAACCGTAAATTCAGAGATTTTATGAAACGAAGAGTGCTTAGAGAAATTTTTCCCTAAGGATCTGAGGTTTGGGTGGCGTGTTGGTCGCAAATACTTGGGAAATTCTTCTTAGTCAAGGTAGCTCTGAACGAACCTTGAGCTCTGTTAAGATTTTGTTTACTGAGGCGGCAGCCATCTTGTTTTTTTTTTAATTGAACAATTGTGTCGCTCTTTTTTCAGTAGTAATTTTATTTCATTTGTAGGGCTTTATTAATGTAAGATGATTTTTGTCATAAATATATAGTTTGTGTAATGAAAATGCAGACACAAAAAACAAATAATTATTGCCTCACACCAGAGAAATGAGGCAGCGTGCAACTGGTCGACCGGAGGTACTTTGAGTGTATAACGGAGCCGGCGAATGATATTTTTAATAATTTATCATCTAATGTTTGTAGCTTAGGCTGGGGTCCAACCTACGGCTTGCAACAAAGCAACGTTGGAAGATAATGAAATGTGGAGCAACAAATCTTCAATTCTCATAGTATTTTTTATTAACGCGTTTGATTATTTCAATTCAATTTTTTCTTTTAATATTTCTACTAAATTTACTACATGAGAAATTAATATATAATGGGATATTTCTTTTATGTTTGTTTTCTAGTTTTTCATTTACTTTGTGTTATTGGCTGTTTTGGCTCTCTGAGTGGAGTGAATATGATGAAGTTTTTCTTGAAAACTGTCTTCGATAAGTAGCTTGCCATTGGAGAAAAGGGTGGTGTTTTCATCCACCAAGTATTTTTTTTAAAGATTCTTATGCAGTGGAGGAATGCTTATCTATCCTGAGGCTAACCTTTAGGAAGTCAAGAGTTTTTCAAGTCTGATTCGTAAGATACGGCCTTAGTTAACAAGGTGAATTTTTAGAGTGGTAAGAACAGGATAAAGAAGCTTTAATATTAAATATGTTTGCAAAGTGGATTTAAATAAAATGTATTTTATTAATGCATCGTACGTTGGCATCTCTAGACCGAAGTAAATGCTTCGGAATACAGGTTTTTCTTAGTTATTACAATACCATAAAAGAAGATTTTTTTTTTTAAAAAATGAGGTAAATTACTTACGATTTTCTTCTTCTTTTTCTTCTTCTTTTCTTCTTCTGTCTTAAAGCATGTTTAGAAAGCAAATAAGTTTCTGTTAAAAGAATAGCCAGTCAGGATTTATTGCCAGAAACTTCGAATAGAATCTAAAATACTATACTTAGTCCTCTATAAAAAGTTAGTTAGACCTCCTCTGGAATACGCAGTGCAGTTTTGGAGGCCATACCTCAAAATTAATAGAAAATAATTGAAAGAATTCAAAGAGGGGAACCAAAGATTAATCCTGAATTCGGGAAGAGGGTAAAGTACAATTAGAACGACTGACGTGATTAGCATATCCATTCTTAAGAGACAAAGAAGATTGAGAGGAAAATTAATAGAAGTTTTTCAAAAATACTAATAAATAATTGACAATGTCGATTACAGGCAATTCTTTCGATAGTTTTATTGATGTAACACGAAGTAATGGGCAAAAACTTTGTCATAAGAAGAAATTCTTTGCTATATTAGCAAAGAATTTCTTCACTTAAACGTAGCTAATATAAGAGAAGTAGAACATAGTCTCTCTTATGAAAATAAGTGAACAGCGGCACAATCGATTATATTCAAAGAAAAAGTTAGATAAAACTTTAAGGAAATTAGGTCTGTGAATTCAAAACTCATTCCGATCTTAATTTATTAAAACAGATATAATTAGAAAATAACTTAATTTTCCCATGTCATTTGTTATTTCCTCAATTCCAAAAGTACATTAAAAGAATTTGGGCGCAGAACTTTATTATTGAACAGTTTTGTTGTCTAATGGAGTTACCGCAAATGTTTACTGCTGTTCTAGCGCTCTAAGTCGGTGGTCGCATTGATTACACTACATCTTTATTTGTAATAACAGCTTTGATGTTACCGCTTAGAGGGTTATAATTTCTAAGTTCTATGAAATAATATTTACATCACATTATATATATATTTTGTATTAAAATTTTGATTGTTACCACTTAAGAGGGTTATTTCTAACGTTTTAAGTCGGTGACTTCATCGATCACACTATCGTCTTATTTGTAAATAGTTTTTGAAGATGTGCACCTTTAGAGGGTATTCTAAATTCTAGCCGGTGATTCAATTCGATCACACTCAATATATTTGTTAATAACAGTTTGGGTTCACCGAGTTTTAGAATGGGTTGATTATAAGTTCTAAGCGGTGAACCTCATCTGTGGCCCAGACTATTCGCCTTGAAGTGGACTGTAACGTCTTTGCTAGTGGGTGTTCACTGTTAGCCGAAGCCATTCTTGCTTCTTTTCTTTTTTCTTTCTTCTTCTTCCTTTCTTCTTCTTCTCTTCTTTCTTTCTTCTTTATTAATATTATATATTATTACTTATTATTATTTTATTATTATTATTATTATTATTATTATTATTATATTATTTTATTATTATTAGACATTAGCAAAATTTTTATTTTATATTCGAACTACCTGATTTGTATATAGCTTTAGGGTAAGTTTATTTTTTAGGTAAATATCGGGGTCTTTATTGATATGTGTGAGGAATGTACGAATTTTAGTGTTCTTGAACACTTACGCTTTCGAACAAATGTGTGATTCAGCAGAGCACAGCGGCAGAGTTTTTTAAATTAATATAACAACAATTGTTTAATAAGGAGCAATTCAACAACGTAGACTAATAAAAATATATAAGTGAGGTATATAAATATATATATATTCCTATCGGTATTATCAATATTTCTATATATGATATATCTATATAACTATTTATAAGGAATACGTATTTCATATATATATATATATATATTATATATATTTTATATATATTTATATATAACGTATATATATAATGTAATTCAGGAGGAATAGTAAAGAATGTAGGAGGTGATAGTATGGGCTCTTGTGAGTATAAATGGTTCAATAGACGTATGTCCTATTTTGAATGTGTGAAGAGATACAGTCGTTTTAGTTATAGGGAACCTTAATTTTACCATCTATGAAAAAGGTTACCTTATTAAGCCTTTACCCCAAAATATGTATGTATGTTCATACATACGGTTTACGTTATACGTAATAGACATTAACATTTCCTTGAATTTATTGAGAATTTCCGTAGACGCAAGTTTGTACCCTGGTGTCCAATGGTGTTACAATTGTGTTTATGACAGCCGGGATACAACTGGCAGTCGTACGGACAATTCAATAAAATATCAATGGTATAAATTTTTATTACGTATAACGTAAACCGTATGTATGAACATACATATTTTGGGGTAAAGGCTTAGGTAACCTTTTTCATAGGTGGTAAAATTAACGTTCCCTATAACTAAAACATGACTGTAATTCATAACACATCATTCAAAAATAGGAAATATGTATATTGAACCATTTATACTCAAAGAGCCCATAACTATAAATACATAACTACATTCATTTACTATATCTCTGATCACACCCACTAGTATATATATAATATTATAAATTATAATATATATAAACAAATACAATATAGTGGGAAGGTAAGGAGAATTACACTATCCTTCTCCGAGTGTTTTATTGAACTAAATACCGCGTGTTGCGACATATGAGAACAAATATATACTCGTATGCTTTACCACTGAGATATCCCCCAACCCAAAAAAGATTGGGTTCAAGAACAAGTTTCAAAGCATCGGTCCCTCAGGCGAACTGAACCGATTACACCTGCAGCCCCTAATAATATTGGAAGTGTTAAATATTTGCAATAAATCAGTAATTTTATATATTTAGATTTAAACAAGAACATATAGATGGTTGAACGAGTATTAGAATATACTGAAGAGCGTTAGTTACTGAGTAATAAACTATACTGATGTTTTAATAAAAATTGAAAAAATGAGTATTGAACGTATTAAATTATAGTATTTGATTTTTAATAATGATCTATATTCCTTGGGTCTAATAAATAATAGCATTTAAAGTCGAAAGTTTGATTAGAAGTCAAAAGACGCAATTTCTTACAATGTATATCTAAGCTTTTTCATGATTAATCGATATTATCGTTGTTCACAATTTTCATAAAATAAGTAGGTGAAGAAAATTTCTTTTGCTATAATTAGGTTTGAAATCTGGTTATATGAAGTAAGTTATATGATCATTTTATAATATATTCCTGTTACATTATTAATAATAATTAATATACCATTGAAATTCTAAAAAATTTGAGCATGTACTGATTTTATTCAAAAATTTATTTAGTATTTTGTAAACACTTTTCGGTATATTAATTCACACGTTTGCCTCGTACAAACTCAGATATACGGTAGTCCTTAACGTATTTGTAATGTGAACTTAACCCTCAATCTTTCGAGGTATGTATATCGCGGTTCACCTTTGTACATTTCCTTTGTTCTAATGTTTTTTTTGAGTGGGATGGGCACGGATATCCCGGCAACTATCAGGTGTATTTCGCGTGCCTATCTCGTGTCAATGTTTTTTGAACTTTATCGGTATCACAAGGCCAGGTATCTTGTTATCCCGGAACCGAGAAGAGCCGGTAAGTTACTTTCCTAGTAGGCTCTTTTCCTCGTTGGGGGAATATTCAAAATAAAATTTGAAAAATTAATATATATATAATTATATATATATATAATAAGTATAATATATAATAGTAACTAATATTTAAATATATATTATATACGTATGATTCTTCAGTATATATGTAGTATATATATATATATATATAGTTATATAGTACTATTATAATATAAGTATATATATATAGTATATATTATTATAGTAGAAATATATATGTAAATAGGATGATGACATATACATGTATATATAGTTTATATATAATAATATTTTATATTTCTTGTTTAGACTTTCGATGTTGGTGTACTAATGTTATATTATTTTTATTCATTATTATGTTTATGTACAATCATTTTATCTGAAATTTGGTGTGACACGTTTCTTAAATATATTCACCTGTATTGTTATAAAAAAAAAATTTGTATGACAGAGATGAGAGAGTATGAAAATTTGATTGCATTGAAAATTTTATTACATTGCATTTAAGCCTTTCAGTTTTTTGTTAATTATTAATTTTACTTATTTACAAAAACTTTAATTATGTCGTTTAACTCTGCTGGAGTAGCTAAAAGTTTTTTATTTATTTGGTAGGATTTTTGAATTAAGAATTTTTGAATAGTTTTTGTTTGAAAGCATATCTTCAAAATATCTAAAATTTCCTTTCGTATTAATAAAGCCTTTTCCGTTTTTGCATTTGTGCTAAAAAAAATGCTCAAGTTTTCACGACTCGTTTTTCGTACATTAACCTTAAGCGCAAATCGTAAAACAATATGCTACAATTACTAAGGAATTTCTTTAATTCTGTAGGTTGTAATTTTAATACAGAATTTTATACTATACTTACACAGAATAGAGACACTTTTACGTTTGGTGAGCGTTTTTTAACGATTTTGCTCTAAGTTGACAAAAAGAACGCAAACTAGAGATTTTTTTTTTTAGCAAAATGCAAAAACGAAAACTGCTTAAAACATGTTTGAAAAAAATACGATTTTTCGGTGTTGCTGCCAGACGTATACAAAGATGGCAACGTGTAAAAATTTGTGGATTATAAATTTTGGCATTCACTGAAATTCTACAAATTTTTTTGATAGTCCTCTATTGCTGAATTAAATTCATGGAATGATCAAAAAGTCATTCATTCGCACTCAATTCGCAATTAACATTTTTCATAATTATGCAATCGCAATTCCGCAATTATTTTGGTATTCGCACTTGCGGATTTCGAATTAAATTGCGGAACACTTGATCTCGCAACTTGATAATATATATATATATATATATATATCATAGGTTATAGTGATTGATATACTATCATTATATATATTTATATTGTGGTGATATAAGGTATACTAATATATTTGGAATATACTATATAGGGCTATATATATAGTATATTACTTGAGATATTATATATATAGTATATATAATATATATATATATTTTATATATATATTATTATACGCACTCTACCCGGGTGGTATATAAGTTCTTGTGTGTGTGATATATCAGAGTATTTCCATATATTATATTGCATTGAGTAGTATATAGCGAGTGTACGTGAGTTATAAAGAATATTTGAAGTGTGTGTGCCGCGAGTTCGTAGTATGATGTAGTGTAGAGTAAATATTAAGTGTGAGAATAGAATTAGAGAGGACACAGCAAAGAGCAAGGAAACTAGACTGGATTTAAATATATCACGCACAATGTCATTAAAATCTGATGTTGCGCACAGCACTATGCTACAAAGGGACGGTAATAGGAGTGGTGTACGCGAGTGAAGAGAATTTACCCTCAGCACCTGCGTTCTTGGGTCCTTGAAAAGAGATAAAAGCACAACATCCGCAGCAAGTGAAGTGGAAAGTAGGTTGTTGAATCAAATATAGGTGTGTGGATATTAGGTGATCTATCATTCAAGCTTAGTTATTAGGCACACTCACTGAGAAGATATTGTATGGTGGAGTGAGGAGTGTAGAGGTACTGATATATATAGTGAGTGCAGGAGATAACGTGTGGTAGAATCGTGAGGAGAATAGTGGTGTGCTTAGAAACGCATCGGGTCTAATACAGAACCTTAGCGACCAGTATGTGTGTGAGAGACGCCTAGCACGTTGTGATGCGAGGTTTCATATTGACATAATTTTTTGTCTATGTTAAAGCCAGGATGTATATTTTCATAGTAGTTATTGGAAGACGAGATATTGTCGCTGGAAGAATATCAAGCAGTGGTTGTTTCTGATATTGATATTTTGTAGAAGTTGAAGTTTTTAAGAAAAGTGTTTTTTTCATTGTTCATTGGATTTTGTAAATTAGTTGACTTTTTATAGCAAGTTAAGCGAGATAATAGAATCGGATAAGATTTAGGACGAGAGACCCAATTCTAGAAATAAAAGAAGTTAGAGTAGAATTGAAAAATGAGTTGAAGAATTGAAGGTCGAGTTCCAATTTATAGATACATAGAGTTATTTTCGATAGTTATTGTGCAGGTGAGAAAGACAATTAATTGAGTTATGAGATTATTAAAGTGGAGATAAGACAGAACCTGAGGAACCAACTATTGCAAGAAATGAAGAAGAAGTCACATCAACACAGCGATAATTGGCAATTTGAAAGATAAACTAGCATAAGTAAGCAAGGAGAAGGGGAAACCCAGGAAGGGAGCTTGGAGAGCAGTGACGCGTGCATACCCGGTCAAATGCTTTGTATGTCAAGCCCGCCAACGAAGTCTCTTACCGTAGTTTTAGAGCGGAAACATAAATATAGATAGGAAAGTTACTAGTCACAGTAGCTCATGCCGAAAGCATACTAGCGATCGGAGAAATGATGAGATTCCAAAGATGATTAAGAATGAGAGTTGAGAGGTTTCAAAGATCTTAGATAGAATAAATGAGAGCTATGGAGATAGTTAGAAGGTAGAGCGCTTCTTATTTTCGGAAGAGGTTAGACATGTGGTTGTTCCAAACTAGAAGGAGGGAAGTGTTAGATTGGACTATAGCGAATATTAGCTGAAGAGGGGAGGGCCAGCACGAAAGATTGCAGTCTGCCGTCAAACTTTAGGAGGAATGGCGTCGGCCACTGCTATTCCTACTTGTTTGTATTAAATTAAAGATTTCAGGAGCCCATGAACCCGATTAAATTATCAGGCAAAGGCATAGGACATTTGAGAGGAGAAGGAGGAGGTGGAGGAGGAAGTAGATTTCGTTCGGGGTTGAGTTAGAAGAAAATGAGGAAGCGAAGAGATTGTCTTTTTCAAGTGGGAAATTCGCACAACATCAGATGCGAGAATAAAGGATAATATTTAGTATGTATATATATATATATATATATTATATCATTATTCAGTTCCGCAGTGCCTGTGGACGAGCAACCACTGTTAGTCGTTGTTCTTATTACTTACCTCTTAATTCCGGTAATTATTTGGTTGCCTTTGATGGTTTGGTTGAACTCTTTCAATTTTTTCTGGTTTTTAAAGATATGTTAAGGTATGGACATCATAACTATACTGTGTATTCTAGAGGGGTCTAACTAACGTTTCATTTGCTCACCGTCTAACATGACTTCACACCGCAGTCTTGTCTCACTCACTACCATAACCTTGCTCTTATCTACATTTACTTTCAAACCTCTCCTTTTGCACATCCTGCCTAATCCTTCTACCAATCCTCTCAAACTCTCTTCAGATTCTACCATACAAAACCAAATCATCCACACATAATAAGCAGGGCACACTTCACTCTCTTCCATTGTCCATCAGCCTAACATCGCCCCCTGCCACCCCACCTCTTATTCTTTCACAACCCCATCCATGTACAAATTAAATAACCAAAGAGACATAACACATCTCTGCCTTACTTGCTATTAATATTAAACCAATCACTTTCGACTCCATTTATTCTTACACATGCTTTGCCATCGTCATACATTACTTTTGATTCCATTCAGAAGTCTACCACCAACATCAAATATCACTAACACCTGCCACAGAGCTTCCCTATTAATCCTGTCATACGCTTGTTGCAAATCCATTAAACCTAAATACAATTTTTTCTTCTTCTCTCATTTTCTCAGTCATTTATTTCAATGTAAAAATTTGATTCCCACATCCTCTACCACTTCCCAATGCACATTGTTCATGACGAATCAGTCCTTCAGACACTCAATGTACTCTTTCAACCAAAAAACTGGCATATATCTTCCATATAGCACTCAATATACTAGTTCCCATATACATATATATATATATATATATATATATATATATATATATATATATAATATATAATATATATATATATAATATATATATATATATATATATATATATATATATATATATATATATATATATATATATATTATATAATATATATTATATATATATATATATATATTCACATTCAGATTCTTTTGTGGCGTTTAATGGATATGTCAGAGAAACATGCTCAACAAATTATTTTAAGCACAACTCAGAAACCAGCTATTATTAACCCTACACTTAGTCATTCAAAATTAGTAGATCATGGCATCGATGAATCCAACCACCCATAGGTATGTGTGCTTATTCTCATCGTTATGTTTTAGGAATTTATTCCATTCTATATCTTTTTTTTAATTTTTTTTGAAATGTGATATATAATATATATAATATATATATTATATATATATATATATATATATATATAATATATAATATATATATTATATATATAGTTATATTTATATATATATATATATATATATATATATATATATTATATTTATACTATAGTTATGCTTCACTCAAAATTAACGCACCACAAGGGTACGTGGCAAAGGAAGGATAGGGAAAAGGTTGAAAATGCGCTAAGACACCTTTATTGGACAAGGATAAAACATGGTGGATTCGTCCCATAACCGTAGGTGATAGAGTGTGAGCCAAGTGCAGCCAAACGGTCTCGCCAGTAGGCTTCAAAGTTACGGCGCGTGCAAACACACAATGTTGTACGAACGGTTGACGGCACGGGGGTGTGTTGGATCTGCTCTCAATACCGCTTGTATGAACCCCCTGGCACAGATGACTCCCGCCTGATACGTCTGGCTGCTCTCGATTGAAGTGGCGAATGTCCTGCGACAGTGATTTTGATCCCATACCGTCGTGCCAGGTGCGTCGCAGGTCCGGGAGGGTTCGTGGAGGGGGTTGCAGCTTTCGGATCCGATGTTTCAGGATATCCCAAAAATGTTTGACTGGGTTGGCCACTCCAACGCCGTTAATTTAACCGTCCAAGGTAGTGCTTCACACATCAGCCTTGTGGGTAACTTGGATTGTCTTGCATTAAGATGAAAGAGTCACGAATTTGGGGGCATAAGGTACGACATATGGTTCGAGGATGTCTGTGATATACCTTACGGCTGTAATAGTTGCCTCCATCGAAGATGTCAACTCCGTAGGCCCCCGATAAAAAGATGCCTACCCAGACCATAACCGCGACCCACCTGCAAACGACGGCACCTGCAGCATTGCATTGCGCGAACCTCACCGTCGATCGTCGGCTATACTCTAGCACGCACTGACCAAGGCGTACAGCAGACACTCGACTCGTCCGTAAGAAGCACCCTCTTGCCCAATCGCGACCGTCCAATAGAATGTTTCTCGGGCAAATGCCCAGTCGCGCCCTTCGATGTGCCGTGGTGACGTGGTGTGCCGTGGACAGGCCTGCTGCGGCCGGTAATTATGTTCGCAAGGCTGACGCACTGTAATTTTTACTCACCCTGGTGACCGTGTACCATACGCCTGCTGTATTCTGCAATGTCGTGCCCGTTGTGGGCGCTCCTCGTAATGCACCGCAGACATAAATCGGTCTATCCACTAGGTGTCTTGGGCCCTGGGCCTACCTTGTCCTTGCGGCGATCATGTGTCAGGGTTTCCTGGTACCGTTGACCATCCGCTGCAATCGTTGTGTGCGCTACACCGAACCGTCGACAAAGTGCCCGGTACCCGTGTCCTTCGGCGGGGAGTGTTGGTATCTGCACGCACTGATCTCTTGACAGTTGACGCCACTATCCTCTCCATGTTTAAATGAGTCGCTCGTACATTGAATGATCCCTGGCCTCAATTATAACACACACACAATAAACCTGACCTCCACCTCTCCCCCATTCTAGTTATCTTGTTACTTTCCTAAAATTTATCCGCGATTTTGCCGGCCCCAATACTGCAGCGAATTCTCTGTGGTGGGTTGCAAGTTACACATGATGCTGTCCGTCTGTGCTTGGTGTGGGTATCATGGCGGTTAGGGCCTTCCCGTTTCTGCGAGAGAATTTAACCTTTTGGTGCGTTATTTTTGACGAGTAGTATTACTATATATATATATATATTATATATATATAAATATTATAGTATATATATATATATAATATATATATAATATATACCTATTATATATAATATATATATATATATATATATATATATAATATATATATATATGCAACAATTGTTCATTATCGAGTGTAAACAACTTTTAATACGAGCAACAATTGTTCTTCGTCGAGTGTAAACAACTTTTAATATGATTTTTATAAAATATTTCTTTATATGTTTGACTGAATACATCTTAAGAATTACGTAATATTGTTGCCGACAACACGTCTTAAATATGTAGAGTTGGTAACCCTGGTTTTTGAAATAGTTAGTAACGAAAAAATTATTAGTGTGTGAAGGGGCTTAATAAAACTACTTGTAATTACGTGTATAAACTTGTACAAATACAAATAAATAAAATACTCAACGTAATAAATAAATATATGAAAATATCTTTTAATCCATGCCCGTGAAATAAGATAAAAGGAAAATAATTCAAAATAAAGTTAAGTGAAAGAAAATATATACTTTTTTCGGTGGAATAGGCCTAGACTTAGAGTCTATCCACGTTTGGTGACATCCCTTTGGAGTGACATATGAACTAACAATAAAGAAATAAAACAAATAAATTACGAACTTGGAAATTACTAATTAGAAAAAAATGTAAAAAAGTAAAATATTAGGGAAATTAATAACTTTGGAAAAATAGGCCAGTGTAGGGCTAGGCTACGCACAAGTCCTTAATTAGGCTATGCACGCACATATATGCATTCAACAATAAAATTAAAAGAAATATATATATATATATTATGATATATAATATTTTAGACATCACTATACAATATATATATATAAAAAAAAAAAATAAAAAATATATATATATATATATATATATATATATATATATATATATATTTTAGTGCATTCATAAATAACATTAAAGCAAGAAAGAAATATTCTAAAATTATAAAAGTGATAAAAATAAATATTAAAGAAAAAACTTTAAATAAATGGCTGGACCTAAGTCTAGAGCTATTGCCTACGAACTATCTGTCCTGTCTTAGGGCCTATATAAGCTACAACCATTATTATGGCAACAAGCCTATTTTATAACATAAATGTTTTTAATTATTTATAATAAATTATTTTAACAATTTTTCAAGCAGTAGCCTTTCTTTGGGTATATTGTGTAGGTGAAGTGAAAGTCGAGCTGCTTTTACGTACAAAATAACTAATAAAACAGTGAAATAAAATTTTTAAGTGAATGTACAATTAAGGAAAAAAAAACTAATATAGCCTTTAATAAATTAGGCTACTACTTAGTTACTTTAAATCAAAAACTTAAACCAATATTTGTAAAAGAAAACTCCGTAACTTTCTGGAATTCTGGGAATATCATATTGTTTTTATTTTGCTTTTACATTGAGACTTTCGGACTAGAAGCAGTTCTGGTGCTCAAAATTTAAATATCCCACAGTTTGGAATTTCCATACATCATGTAGATGTTGAAACATGAAATAAATGATATTGATGGACAAAATGAAAATCTAATTAGAAACAATGGTCGTAGCTCTAATCATAGCTTATCAGTTGAGAGGGATCGTTCTCGCACCCCATCACCCGAACCACATCGTAAAGAACAAGGAAAGTCTTCTCTGTGTAGGACATTCCTCGTTTTGAAAGTAGGGAGGCGGCAAATGGCTGAAGCAAGGGAATACTATATTAGATCTATAATTTTGTGCAGATAAATATGTGAAAAAAGCTCCAGACTTCTCAGCCTTCTTACCTTCGGCGAACTCAGAACATAAGCTCTCCTATCAACCGACCAAACTTATGAAGAATTGGTCTCACCTAGTAAATAAAACTTGTGCTCTGTCTAATAAAGAGAAAGCTGAAACCTCAGTTTCAGCAGGAGCTTAAACCTGGTGAAAAGCCCACAGCTTACCTTAACAAAATTAAAGTATCATTAGGAGTCTGCAGTTATCAATAGCTATCTACAATCAAAATGACAAACCTTACTGAAGCAGATGCTTTCTTCGTGTTCGACCTGAGAAACACTGGTACGCATAACGGTATTGAAAGGGGATTGCAGATATCATAAATTTGGATGAATGTAGCTGATGTGTTCATGGAATCACAACGTCATAAGTAGAAACAATATCCCAGATTATTCGTGTACAATGCAGTGAACTCCATATCGTCCCTTACCAGAGCAAAGTGATCCCCAACCGTAAAAAGAAAAAACACATTTCACACGAGATTTGGTAAAGCAAATTCTATCAAAGACACTAGTGAACTGTTCCAGTAGTTTGAGGCCATCAACCTATTCAAAGTGAGTCAATGATCTACGGATGCTCATAAGATAATGGTGTTGACAAAGTGTCGCCCTCCTGGCTGGGACAGAGGTTGTTCTACCTGTCGTAGATCACCTTCAGGTTTTCGAAAGGATGGGGCACTCTGCTACTACCATTTCACATTCCGTGAATTGGCTATAAGGTGCCAAGGAGGCACCTGCAAAATGGCACATTTGGTGGCATAAACGCCATCACAAAACAACGCTGAACCTACTTCCCAACCTTCATAGGGAAACTAAATGTGGGGGTGGAGTTACACCCCTGTTCTAAGAAGGTGCAATTTAATAATATAGTAACATGATGAATTTGTAAGTACAATTATAATTTTCAAAACATTGAAAAAATAAGAGAGGAAAGCTCACCTCCTACGATTCCAACTCTAATAATCAACAATTATATGTAATAGGTAATAACTTGCGAAATATTTTACTTATGCGTGCAAGTAAAGCTAGGCATATCTAAAATTAATTTGTACTATAAACGAGTGGAGAGCTGGCAAAACTGAAAATGGTGACTATAAAACCACCTGTTATTAATGACGACCCTGTGAGAGTGAAATTGCAAAATGATCTGCAATAGGGAAGAGAGTGTATGAGGCATCTCTGTTAAAATAAGTGGTTCTGCCGGAACAGGAAAACCAGGTCATAACTCACCACTGCCAAAACCAAACTTATGACGAACAAAGTTACATAACTAAAAATGACTAAGTAATCATTTACGCTTCGTCTTTATAAGGAATGATAAGCGTAGTATTTTCAAGCCTTTTTTACTTATTAATATTTAAGGTACTTTAATGGTTTATTTTGATGCCCTATGAGAAAAACAGGGTATGACTTATTTTAATACTACTCACGTGGGCAGTGGTGCCTTCTTCTTCGTCCCTATCGTCTCGGTCTTCGAGGAACAAGGGCATGGCAGTTGACAATTCATTTTGCATGTAATCAACCAATTTCCTACAATAATATATTAGCTACAATCTCATAAAAAAATGAGGGAACAAATTGATTGGTATTTAAACTGGTAATAGTTGAGTGTAGCGCAGTCTAAAATAATCGATATATTTTTAAAAGTAATCGATATTTTTTAAAAGTAATCGATATTTTTTAAAAGTAATCAATGTTTTGATATGGGTTTGAAGCAACGTTGCCACATGTTGTTAATAAAAAATTGCCACAATTCTGATATATTTATAAGCAGCGTTATTCGTTGTTTTCATATATAATTTTTTTAAGTTCGAAAAATAAGTAAGGTTATGTTAAGTTTTGTTAAGTTGGCACATATTTACTGTGTATACTTAACAAAACTATCATAACCTAAAAAGAATTTAAACAAAAAAAAAAATCGGTAGAGTGAATATATTTACATGTGAGAGATTTGGCAGTGCTTTTTTTAGTTCTCTTACATGAGGAAGAAAGATATTTAAAAAAAAATCAGAAAAATCCCGATATTCTGTCAGAATACGCTAAGCTCAACTGTTACCATAAAACTAATAAATTAGTCACAAAAAAATCTTATAAATTAGTCAATCACAAACCGCCTTGTGATAACTACCAAGAGTTCAAAATCTTAAAAAACTAATCTCACAATATATATATATAAATAAACTATTCATTTAAATGAATATATTTAATTTTCTTTATCGCGTATAAAATAAATTGAATTTATATACCAGTTAAACATAAGCAAATTAAACGAAATAATAAAAGCCATCGTAAAAAATAAATTAATATTAAGATTATAAAACTTACCTAAAAGCAAACTGAACAGCTTCTGCAAGAATGTCTTGAGCATCGAGGGAATACCCACAGATATGTCTATCCTGCTTCAAAAAATGAAGCAATTCTGAGGCGTTCGCCATCCAGAAGGCAAGAGCTGTAGGGTCTCCTTCCTTGTACTGAAGAAAAACAAAAGATATATAATATTAAATCAACTACTTTAAATACAAGTCATCTAGGGTTACCATTCATCCCACCCCAAATATAAACTAAATAACAAGAGTTCCCCAGGGAGCTATTCTCTCAACCACTTTTTTTTAACATCTTATTGACATTTAATAAATAATAATCTGGACTAAAAATGTAACATGACAGATATACATTTAAAAAAAGTATAAATTATGACTGAATACACACAAACACACACACACGCTCACACACCAAGAAATATATCCTTAATATACATTTTAAAAACCAAGTAATTAATCTACAAATAATCAATTGTCAATGAGTTATGATAATGAAGTTAGGATTGAACAGACAAAGCTGGAAAGTCACCCACAAAGCTGTACAGTCACCCACATACGAAACGACGCACCTCTTAAGAGGTACATAGTTTATCAGTCTAATAATTATTATTATTATTATAAATAAGATAATAATAATGATAAATAAATGGTTATGAATAACAAAACTATAAGTATTATAATTATAGTAAAAGAATTATATATAAAAAAAAAAATTAATAAACATTTATATTTAATAAATCGTAGTAAATTTATATATGGGGGGGGGGAGGAATAGTAGATAATAGTAT
>JABUQX010021911.1:42500-54599 GCA_015478945.1 Trachelipus rathkii
TGAGTGAGTGAGTAGAGTGAGTGAGTGAGTGAGTGAGTGAGAGAGAGAGAGAGAGAGACGAGAGAGACGAGAGAGAAAGAGGAGAGAGATGAGAGGAGAGAGAGAGAGAGAAAAGAGAGAGAGAGAGAAGGGAGAGAGAGAGAGAGAGAGAGAGAGAGAGAGAGAGAGAGAGAGAGAGAGAGAGAGAGAGAGAGAAGAGAGAGAGATTCAACAAAAGCGCAAAGTTAGAGTAGTATGACGATAGCTATGGGGTTGCAAGAGGGTTCCCTTTTCCAATACAGGTTTGATAAACGAAATCTTCCGGGTGGATGGAAGGTAGAAAAAGCTTATAAGTAGAAACAAAATATCTTACCAATTCAGGATGTGAGCTTGGAAGCAAAGATTTTGTACCATAAGAAGAAAACTGTCAGGTTCATAGACATCCTTAATAATAAGTTGAGAGAAGGTAATCAATCACATTTTAAAAAAAACAATTTACAGTGTTAGCCTATAAATTAGTTGAGGAAGATGATGAAGTAGAAATTAAACTG
Organism: Trachelipus rathkii; assembly: GCA_015478945.1. Taxonomy (NCBI): domain Eukaryota; kingdom Metazoa; phylum Arthropoda; class Malacostraca; order Isopoda; family Trachelipodidae; genus Trachelipus; species Trachelipus rathkii. The sequence goes on from JABUQX010021911.1 coordinate 43,031, forward strand.
GATTCGTTTAAAGTTCACTCAAATGCTAAAAGATTAAAAGAAGAGATTTTGTTCATCTGAAAGTAAGACAGAAATAATTTAAAATTTTTTTTAGTGAAAAGAAATTTTGATCATGATTCCGGGAAGGAAAATATTTATCATGACCCTAACAACATCGTTGAAACACATATATATAAAATACAGATGAATATAGTTATGATTGATATATATTACGAATATAACTAGAAAATAATTATCCGTTATTGAAAGTTTTTAAACGATAGACAACTTCTGTTGAGCTTCTTGACTAACTTACTTACATCGGAAAAGTTACGTGACAGCTTCCACTCTCAATATACAAGAGGGTTAAACTTTCTATTCTTGTTGTGATAACCTAGAATTGAGAAAACTACTTACTTTGTAGTCAGTTCAAAGATGCTTTTTAGTTATTAGAGTAAAAATGAACCTGGTTGCTTCCAGTGAATAGTGTATCGATCAAAACTCTAGAGCCCCAGTCAGAGCAAAGACGCCTAGTAGTAAATTTACTACTTGGCTTGAGAAAGGTCCCTTAATATTTCACTAACTGTGTAGGGTTGCTCATTTTTAATTCATTCCACGCAGTTTGACCACTCTATCACAAGATTGCAGCCCAACTGATACAATTATACGCTTCAATTGAATTTCCAAAGCTTACACTGATCGTCACAATCAGGTGATCTTGCTCGGTAAACTTATATCAATTTGCCTCACGCATGCGATTCCCTTTCTACATCTTTATGACTTATCGATTCAAGGCACCAGTTCGTGGAGTGAGTCGATTTTCGACTCCTCCACCTACTTTTGAAGCCTCTCTACACGGTTATATAAGTCCTCAAACTTAAGGCTAGTGACTCCAACCCTGAAGATATATATTGACAACACTTATCACGTGCATCCAATAAAGTAATTATATATACCTCTATTCATATATATCAGATACATATCATCTACTACTATCATAATATATTATATGATTAATACTACATCGTATAATTATAGTATAGTATTAATATATTATAGTCCCTCACATAATGATTATAATTTATATATATTACATTATGATCATAAAAATGCCTATAGAATCAGTAGTTGAATGAATCTTATAAGTTGAATGAATCAGTTTTTCATAGCATATGATACCCAATAGATATACTAGATTTATTAAAATGACGTAGATATCCAATATATTACCTTTATTACAACTTTATTACTCTGATTTTCGTAAGATTTACATATTTATTCTTCGGTGATGTCTGATAAGATTAGACTATAATCGATACTTAACAGCGCGTTACGAAGCTATAAGTTATTTATATAGCTGTCGAACTCGAGTATCGGTAAGCGACCACTCCCAGGACTCGTGCCGGGTGACTCGCCTCCAAGACCTAGTCTTTGTAAGGATCGTTGTATCCTTCAAGATGAGCTTCACAAGGACCCCCGCCCCGCGTGACTTCGGTGACGGTTCAACCCTTTGAAAGTCGTTCAACTCCAATTCAAAACGGCGCTGCAAGGATGACGACCTTGAAATTAGTGACTTCTGTCTCTGGGTGGAATAAAACTGCGTACAACTACCAAGTAGTAAATAACTAGGACCTTCAAGACCAGGTCAGTTAAAGAATTTCACTTACTACTCTTTCTACTGCTACTAGTTGCCTTAAATATTCAATGAGCAAAAAAGTTCATTTTTACTCACCGGATCATAGCTAATCAACACGGCCGATTATTCGCACTTACTACACACGTAGTTAGCTTATTCATCTTATATCAAAAAAGTAGAAACAGTTACACTTTCTAAGAGGTTGGAGTCCCGCTAACCCGAAATGCACAGTAGTAGAAAGACTCACAAACAGTTTGTTATTTTATAGAAGCTTTTCTTCTGTATATTATAATATATTAGATATATATATATATATATATATATATAACTATATATATCTATATATAGTTACTATAGTATATATATATATATGATAGATATCATATATTTATATATTATATCATAGTATATTATATAATAACTACTATAATAAATAGTATATATTTTATATATAATATGATATATGATATATGACCTGTGTGTGTCGGTGTGTGTGTATGTGTTACTGTGTGTATTATTATATTCGTTTTGTTTTTTGTTCTTTTGCTTTTTTGGCATTTAAACTTTTTTAAAAGATTTTTTTCTTATTTTTTTTTTTTTTTTTTTTTTTTGTTTTTCTAGCAACTGGTGTTATCTACTTTCGCTTACAATTCCATGGACTTTGGGTTTTTTTTTCATGTAAAATTTCCCCACTTCCTTTGAAAAAAATCAAAATAAAAATCGAAAAATCTATTTTATTTTCCGACTCATGAGACAATGTTGCTGTAAATATTTTAGTTATTTCTTGTTTACGTTTCTTCTTCATTTTCCTTTATCAACATACGATTATTACAATTTATCAACGTTCCCTCAATTAAAAAAAAAAAAAAAAAAAAAAAAAAAAACAATTTCAAAATACGCATCCAAACTTTGCGGCATTATCATTTCTCAACCCCTGACTTTAGCTCTCCCTACTCACTTAGCTACCACCTTCCTAACGGGGGGTAGAAACCTCGTCGCTTTTTGACATGCAAGTCAGTCCCTTTACCGCTGTACTACTACTTTATTCTACATCCGACAACCATAGGATTCAGATATTATACAAATAAGAATCACATCGAATGTTAATTACCAATAATAATATAATAATAATAAGAATAATAAAGAATAATAAATTAATAATAATAACTCAATTATAAAATTTGGTCGAGTTTGTAAATTAAGTCAGAATTTAGTAGTTAGGTCAAAAAAACATTCATTCTACGCCGGATTGAAATTTGATTGACAAAGATCAAAATGTGTCAAATTTGGTTGAGTAAGATCGAAATTATGTAATTTGGCAAAGTCATATCAAATTTACCGAAGCACGGAAAGTCTTCCTGAAAAAGTTTCTATGTCTAATTTGTCGAGTTAGAATTTTCAAATTTAACGCTTCAAGTTTACAGGAGATTCACAATCGACTCTGTCACAAATCGCTTCTTTCACTATAAGGTAAACAAAAAAAAACTTCAATATTATTTATTATGTCAAATTTTCGATTGACACAAGCTCCAGTACGCATATATCATTATATTATTATTAATAATATATATTATACTATATTATACATATATAAAATATATATATATATATATATATATACTACTATATATATATATATATATATATTAATATATACTTTGTTGTATTTATTTATTTTGTTCTATATATATATATATATATTATACTACATATTATAATTATATATACTATACTATTAATTTATACTCATAATATCTTATATATATATAGTTAATTACTCATACTACTATATATCATTATATTACTATACTATACGTCATTATACTTACTATATTTAATATAATACAATATATTATGTTATAGAACTATAATAAGATCGTGTAGCTATAAATGATTATATATATACGTAGAGATTATATATATATATATTATCCATATATTACTCTATCACTATATATTTTGTCCCTATATATAATAGATCATATACTAGATATATATATATTCATAATATATATGACTTGATTACTCAATAAAACTATACTCCTACGTATATATATATTTATAATCTTATATATCGGTGGGTCTATACTCTACTGTAGGATGCAGTAGCATACCTCCATACCGTGTTTAATTCTTCACGTTTAAAGCGACTAAATGGACAGAGATAGACGATTCGCACTCGAAGCAGATGAGATATTTCCAGGTGGAGCTTCTTGCTGTTCTGTTAGGATCTCCGCATGACATTCCAGCGCCCGAATGGTCCACCTTTCTCTTTCGCATTCATAAATGGCATATTTCTTTCCAGACAACACCTTAAGACCCAATTTATTATCATCCCTGTGTGTGTGTGTTGGAAGAAATTCCACAATGTTATTACTGAGTAGGCGTAGCAAGAGACTAAAGGGACAGTATTAGGGGGTTGCTGCTCGACCAATACGTCACTTATTATCTTTGCTCAGGAATGCTAACTTGCATTGCTTGCGGACGAATGGCGTGATCGCGCGAACACGGCCTCGTCTCATCTTTCGGCGGAACCAATGTTATGAATCGGTGATATGGGTTACATCTGGTAGCATATGTAGGCACGGGAAAAACCGACATGCATGAGGAGAAGATGGAGATAGGTGAATCTGGACGCGCGTCACGCGACCCTATAGATATTAGGAAACTCAAACACAGGACCAAATACAAGGGTGTGAAAGTGAATGTGAGTTAAAAGAAGTGGTGAAAGATGCAGGATAGTGTGAAAATCAGATCGCAACATCGTGCAGCTCTGTCCACTGCTGCGTTCGTCTCGGACTGAAGAGGGATGAGAGCATGGGAGAGAAAGAGTTCGCCGCGAATCTGACTGCAATCCACGTCTGCCGTTGTGGCACAGGTCACCGGCTTCAGTGGCTTGATGTGTTATTTCGTGGGATGTGACTAGAATTTCTTAACTGCTCAGTTAACCACCTATAGTTTGTTGGTTATGGAAATTCGTTGCCTATCCTAACGAGTGTGATGTTCTGAGGAGGAAAGTCGAATTTTCTGAGGATAAATGGCTGACACTTTGTCGTGTTGGGACTGTGCTGTGCAGCAGGAGCTTCCTGGACTTGATATGGCTGGCTCCGTCCCGTTGAACTTTAAGCATTGGATCTTCGATTAACGCTAGGAGGTTAAACACTCAAAGAGGCTGGCGTCGAAACGTTTGCGGGGCCCTGGTGACGAAGATCTGGACAAAGTCTGCGTAGAAAAATTCGGGTAGGAACATCGCGGTTAATTGATTTCCCTTGTTTATAATATACTACTTATATAGTATCATGTCACGTGTCACATTAGTATATATCATCGTATATATACTAATTACCTGAGATATTATTATCAATATTATATAAACTACTACATATTCATTACTAGTCAATGACAATAGCGTAGTCATTATATATATAGTCATAGTACCACTACTTACCACTAGTATATATACAGTATTAGCGTAAAGACTGTATTAAGATTCTTGGGCACCTCATGCTCAAGATTCCTGGCATTCGCGTTGTCACTTAATATTCTTGCTATTCTTTCCACCGGTTCCTCTTCCCTTATACATCTACTTTCCGCATACCTTGAACAGACATTCTCTGCGTCTTCACTGGGTTCTCCCGTCCTTAAGGGAAGGTCCACAAACTGTTTAGCTATCGTTGCCTTTAAAGGCCCCCACCTTTTTTAGCCGCTCATACGCTACATAAACGGTTCCATAGCTAAATTGCGACTGAGTTTCATGCCCATCCAATCTTCTCTGATCGCATGATCAAACATGCCGCAGCTCTTTGTCTTCTCTCGTTGACCTACTCCTCTAACTCACGTCTTCTCTCGGCTAACCGTGTTTCTTTTCTTGTTGTATCTTAAGTTCATCTCATCTTCTCTTTTATTAGATCATTCATTTACAACCCTTATCTAAATATTCTTCCACTATCCTTTATCTGAATCCACCTGGTTCACAGTTATTTTGTCGATGAATTACCTGTCAATTTGAACCTCTATACATAGCATTGCGGTACGCATTACCTACAACGAATGCACAACTTTTTTTTCGTTTGATGTTTTTGAGCCGCCATGTTCCCGAGCAATAGTCGAAATTAAAAACTTTACTTCCTTTTTTTTCTTTTTTGAAAATAAAAATTGATGAGGTGATAAATTCTTTTTTTGTTCATGGCAGCATTATTCCAGTCGCGATATAATTTTCAGGCGCATTTTTCTCATTTAGATTATTATTTTGATATATCACAGGCAGATATTAATTCGCTATATAACACAATATTTTTCAGAAAAATAATATTTTTCTTTTACTTTATAAAAAGAATTTTTTTTTTGGAGCTATGTGCGAAAATAAGAAGATATCTAAGAAAAAATGTGCTTCTGCGTATCCTCCCCGCTATATTTACCCCTGAAAATCTAGATTGTTGATTCGGCGAATACTAAGTAGGGGAGAAGCCAGAATAGTTTTCTCATGTCTAGCTTTTTTCTTTTTTTAAAAAGAAACAAATATTCTTTTTTTAAAAAAGTGAAATAATATTGAGATTTTCTTTTCCTACTATCTTCCGATCAGCACCATCATAACTTTCAGGACGCGTATCATGAGTCGGGGCGATTTAATACCACTTTTCTACTTCGAATAAAGTAATTTTTGTTCAGTTCTCAAAGAAGAGAAGTTTTTTTTGTGAAAGTTATATAGTATATAGTTATATTATATATAATCTTATATATATATAGTATATATAATAGTATATATAGATATAGATATCATATATATACTATATATATATATGATAATAATATATTATATAGATTTTCTATATATATTAGGTATATATATGGCGTGTGCGGTTGTTGTGGGGTGTCCTGTCCGTCTTTGCGGGTGGCTGTGTGCCTCTCGGAGTGGGGAGATATGTGTGTGTTTAGTGCTGCTAAGTGGTTGTGTTAAAGTTTACGTGCTGAGGTAAATATAATATGAACAGTAAGACACTGTCACGTTTGCCTTGGAATAAACCTTCCCGTTTCATAACTTAAAATGTGTTGCGAAACAGGCATTCGAGTCTAATCGAATAAATTCTAGTTTCGACAAAGTTCTTGACGAGACGCTGTTCTGTTCTTCTAATAAACATTCTTTGTCTTCGAATGTAGCGCACACGACTTTGAAAATAAGTAACAGTAAATAAATTAATGGTAATATTCGTGTTTTTAAACTCATAAAATTTTCGGTGGTATTTGCTCAATGACGGGGTAAATTGGTATTATCTTCATGAAAGGAACAATTCTATATACATAAAACAGAAACCTTTAACGTCCATCCAAACCCACGAAATTAAAGATTGGTCTTATTCAACCCTAAACCTGGACAAGACTTCTTGGCATATTTTTTGCTGCATAACCACGATGTAGGTTTATACCTACATAAAAATATTAACTTACTGTTTATATTTAAATCTTCATAATATATAAAATAATACTTTTCATTTCATCTTGTTTATAATATTGAAATACACATTTTCTTGCATTCAAAATATTTGTATATAAAGTTAGATAAATCATCAAAAATCCTTATCTATAGAGGTAGGCATCCAACTTCCAAATTTTCGTAAATTTTTGAATAGGCTTCGAATAGTTTTGTCATCTACTTGCTTAATAGTTTTTAAGCCTCTCTTAGTCTTTAAATTTTAAACACTATCTTGTTTTATAAAATGAAGCATATTTGCTGTTAGACCCCCAAGCTTTATAATGTAGTATCAAGTTGAGTGTAGCGGCCTAATAAGAAGTGTATTAACTCTAAAATTCCAGGGTTGAACATACTAAGTTTTGCATGTCGAAACCTTGCAAGCATTTTCCTTTTAAACTCTGTTTTAGTTATATGTTTGTGCCCAATAACATGCTTTTTATCCATTACATTGTTGTCAAATGACATATCTCTTTCATGGCTGTAGGGTTGGTTCATTTTATGCCGATTTATGATCCTAGTTGTATTGTTATAATTAAAATATGTATTTCTGAAAACGGGTTGTGGTGGGGGGTGAATAAAATTAAAGCATTTAAAATTTTTAACACCACGGCCCTGTTCCTGGAAACTATATATTATTTATAATTTTAAACAACGTCATTTTTATGTAATTTTAAAATAAACATAATGTTATCAAGATCTAGCTTTTGTATACATTCAACAAACTTTAAAAGCTGAGTTATATATGAACATAAGCAAAGAATCGAAAAGACATAGGATTTCTTTCGCAACATTACTGTTGTGTTTTATGTTTGTTTTTGCGTATAATCAAATTCATTTTTTTTAGTTTTTTCCTCTTCCTGTAATTCTTCCTTTTGTTGCTGGAAACTAATATCTAAACAAAAAGATCACAAACTAGGAAACCAGAACACGATGATGAAATACTTCGCACTGTATACTCTAGTGTGTTACACTAGATACAACAGTCTATATTTGACTCCGCTTTGTTAGAATTAATTCCTTTATAAATTTATTATATTCATATTTTAAAGTCTCCCCTTAAAGAAGTTTTTTTTGTAACTTTTCAAGAGCATTGGACAGAACGTATGTAAGAATATTTCAAAAAAAAAATCTAGCTGCGAGCAATGTTTTATCTTAACAACTTTCGTATAGAAAATATATGAAAAAAATTAATGAATAACAAGTGCGTTACACATAAATATGTAAAAACCACTTCATGACTGTCAGCAAAATTTTTTTACGTTCTTTCCGCGTTCATTCCAGTTTCAAAAAGAATTTTCTACCAGAGCGAAAATTGTGACAATTCTTTGATGATATCAGAAAAACAGACAATGCAAATATATTGGAAAATTATGCTCACATGCAGCTTACAGGAACTATATTATATATACTATAGTATATATATATAATGATATATATAATAGAAAATACCAATATGCCACTCCTACTACTATATATACATATAATATATATATATATAATAATATATATATATATAATATATATCATATATATTGATATATATAATATTATTTATTTAATACTATATTATCTTCATTAGTATATATATATTATAATATATATATATATATATAAAGTATATTATATATACTATATATATATATATACTTATTATATATATAGTATATATATATAGTATTACTATATATTATATTATACTATGTATATATATGTATATATAGTATTATATGATTCATATATAAAATAGTAATAATATATTAGAGACTGCTATATATTTATATAATTTTATCAATTATGTAATATCGTATATAATCTTACATTGCATATATACTATGGAGCCTAGACATAGGTTATTTTACGGCCAGATAGTAGTATCACTTATATAGTACATAATATATAGCATATATATGATAGTATATCATAATATAAATTACTATATTAGGTATTAACAGGTATACATATATACTACTAAACTATGTATATATATATACTTATATACTATTATTTATATATATATATATATATAATATATAATATATATATATATAATAATATATACATATATACATATTATCATTATTATATATATTATACTATTCATATAGTTCTCCTAGTACTATATATAATTATATAGTTATATAGTAATATGATTATAAACTAGATATATATATATTATTTTACCAGACATTTATATATTACTATGATATATATACTAATATTACTATAGTATACCATTATACGTAGTATATAGTAAATATATACATTATACTATATATAATATATAAGATGGCTTAAACAGTTTGTGCGTTTGGAACATCTAAGATTTCGAATGATCTGAGGTTTGACTCATTGACGTAATCATTTGAGGTTGAACATTTTTCAAATGTTATTATAGTTAGTACAAACACATTTCCGGAGGCTTAGCCTGCTTGATCCTTTTTGGACCTATTTTTCTGAGCGACCTTTTGTGGGCGCCGTCAATTTTACCTCGCCCCCGACCTTTTTTCCTTGACTTTTTGGGTAAGCCCTCATGTTTTTGACAAGCCCTGGACTAAAATCTTTTATTTGAGAACCCTAATTTTTTTTGGCACTCCTAATTTTTTCCTTTTTTGTGGCTAAGCCATAATTTTTTTTGGCAACACCATACATTTTTATTTCGGCCAACGCCTAATTTTCTGCCAAGCCCTTCGAAGAGAGGGTGCGCCCAAACGGGGGGTTCCGGAGCCGTAAGAACCGTTGTTACCGTATCTTATCCCCCTAATGTTTTTCCCCCGACAACCTGTGGGTCTTACCTGGGAGTTCAATTTGGCCCACCCTAATATTTGTAACCCTTTAGGGGCTTGAGCCTGGCTTTTGTATGTCCTTTAACCTTTTTCTGTAACCTTGACCTTTGCTCCAAAGCTTGACAAAGATACCATTGGGTCAACTTTTGACCCACCCCGCCGGTGATATTCGTTGTCCTTCCTTTAACGAGAGCTAGCCCTTTGTTTTGATTCATTAACCTTGTTTGGAACCTATTGATTTATTTCGCGCCTTGACCTTCTCTCAAGATACCATGGGGTCTCAACTTATGCTTGCCCCACGCAATTTTTTTGGGCCGATCGTTGCTAGGAACCGACCGGGGCCCTGGCCCCGGCCACCAGGCCCCGCGCCCGGGCAACCCCGGCGCATTTTTAGGCGACCCCGGCGCCCCTCGGCACCCGGACCCGGGCCCCAAAATCAGGAACAAACCGGGGTTTTCTGCCCGTGGGCTGGTTTAACCCTGGCTAAAATTTACACAAATTAATAGGACGGGGGTTAAAGTCCAAACCAAATAAACATATAATTTTTAATCCGATTATCTTGTGTCGTATACCAATTGATGCAATATATGATAACATACCTAAAATTGATAATAATTTTTTTTTTTGGGTAGTTACTATATGTTCAAAGTTAAGCGAATTGCATTGGTTAAATTCATAATTTTTCCCGATTGTCTTTTTAACCATGAAAATAGTTCGAAATCTGAAATCAAACGAATTACGAAAAGAAAATTAACATAATCGTTAACAAGACTTAATCGTATTTAAGTTATTTAAAAGTTAAATACAGTCGTTTCAGAGAAATCAAATTTTTACCCTGAAATCTTCTGTTGCAACTATTCATTTATTCATCTTAATCTCGAATTCTTCACATCAGTAATATAATTAATAAGGTACCTGCGTCAGCGCGCATTATATCATATATCTATATATAAATATATATAATAATAATATATATATATACTAATATATTTATATATATATAAATATATTATATACTAGTAGTATATATATATAATATATATCATATATCATAATATATATATACTATCACGTATCACCTATTGACGTCTTTATAACGAGGATTGCTTATAAATTGTTGGCAACTAAGATTATGTCAGGGCAACGAACCCATCTTAAAGCATCGCATAGAAGATGAAGGCATACATTTTGGCCACAATTTATTACACGATGGACGTTCGGGCTATCAACCGATTACCCAAAATCGACCATCAAGCGACTAGCATATGTGAAACAATAAAAACCTATGACTAACCCAAATACACCCAACTATAAAATCATCTCACTATACTACCAACCATCCAGAACACACCATCACTCCACTAATCCAAAATACAAACTGACCACCTAATGTGCACCAAAAAACACCTGTAAATACACAAATAAATTGAACACATTAAAATCTTAAAATAATAATTCACACGAAAAAAGCACCTTAGATTGAGTTAGGTTTCATTTAAGAGACGATCCTATCAGTTAGTGGAAAGTTTAAAGCAAAATGTTGATCCTACCGTGAGAAAAAAAAAACGCCCTACTTCCGGCTGGGGATACTATATCGCCAAACATTCACTTGCAGTGAAGAGGGGGCTCATGGACGCACCAAATCTTCTCTAATTCCGGGTCTTTCCTTAATCCGCCACCAAACATGTAGCAGAGACCCTC
>JABUQX010021912.1:0-17500 GCA_015478945.1 Trachelipus rathkii
TGTTACAATTAAGTTACACATTTACGAGCTTCCGCCAAAGGATAACCTGTCTTACCAAGTATGACGATGAATAGTGTTCAATGGATTTTCTGTTGTGAGTTCATCTTGTAAGGTGGCGTTGGTTTCCAATAAATACTTTTGTAAAGAGGGTGTATCTTGAATTTTAGACCTGAAAAGGATATATTCTTTTTAGATCGCCAAGGGCAGGGTTATAATGGAAGATTGGTAGTAGATTCTATCTTGTCTCGTCTTATCGTCTTCATTAATAGCTTCTGTTGATTTCCTATTATTGATTGTGTGTATTGAATTCTGGTATTATTATGTCGTAGTCATTATTGTTGATTATTATTTAGATGGTTTTTGTTGTGTTAATTGTGTGGTGAGAGCTGGAGTATTCATATATGTGTGTAATAGGTCGTGTTTGTTTGGTTTGGTATCTTTTGCTGCGTATTAAAGTCAATTTGTTTCATGGATGACGACCTATATAGCTATTGGTGACAGAGTTGTTGCATGGTCAGTTTTGTATATACGAGGGGTCTAGATTTTTATTTTTCCTTGGGGCGGGTTTTTTAGAATCTTTTTATAGATTAGAAGATGTGTTGTTGGAGTGACAGGATATTTGTATGTGATTTGGTATATTCTTTTTTATATTGCTAATCTGTTACTGTGTGGAATCAGTATTTATTTTTTTTGTGTGTTAATGTTGGACTGGAATAGTGTGTGCTGCGTGAAAATTTATATCTTTTCCTGTTTTGGTAAGCGTTTGTGTATTTATGTGGGATAGAAATATGGAGGATAGTCTCTTGAGAACGTGAGGGTAAGTGTTACCCCGGTTTTATAGTAGATGTGATTAGTTTTCTGTTTTGCGTGTAGAATGTTGCGGGAGAGAAAGAAATATATGTTAAAATACGGCACGCTTAGGCATAATTTGTGAATAATGTTGGCTTGTTTTGTTTTTTTGTGTGAGCGGAAGTACCAAGCTGGAATGTTATTGTGGGTTTGGAAGTGCTTTTTCTACTGAGAACGGTAATTATGAGGCTTTGATGTTATTGTGTCAGTTTAATTGAGTGGTACCCGTGCTAAACAAAGGAATGGGTTATTGTGTTGGGTTTTTCAGCTTGTAATAACGTGTTAATGTCTTGTGTGTGATGGTGGTTTTACTTAAAATTTAAATGTATTGGTGGTTATTTTTATTTTAATGGTTTAAATTTGGTTAATTCTTATGATAAACGCATCACTTATGGATAATACCGACACAAACATACATTTTTGAGCAATGGATACCCTCTAAATCTGTAAACAATGACCTGATTCCTTTTTAAGATACACTCATAGTAACTGACCATCACAAGCAAACCTCAGCGAGAGCTAAGGCTACGTCTTTGGTACGTGGCGAGGGGCGCAAGGGTGGTGGAATGCGATGGGGTCAACTCCCCCCAGCTGTTTGCCGATGTAAGTACCTATAGAAAGAAATAGTGTGCCAAAGTCATATCGCAGTCGCGAGAGATAAGAGGGTCCAAGAGAGTTGAAAATAGGGGAACAGTTTTTAGTCTCTTAGCTTTAGACTCAACCTATCAATAGAAGGGTGGTAGCCGGAGCCTCCGCAAGAATGTGAGAGATAGTAACTCCATACAAGGCGAATAAGTCCCTTATATAACTGGAGTAGCTGACCGAAGCGTCCTCCGAATTCCCGCAAGCTGAACAGAACTCCCAGCTTGTCTGATTGCACCTTTGCAACCAGTTGCAAATATCATGAAGACACATTTTGTTATGTATGTTTAAGACCAAGAATGTTTTATGTTGTTCACAGGAGAGACGTTAGAGCGTCGAAGGATATAGAAGTTGGGAGGTGTTTTTGAGAAGAGATGTGATCACAGCAATTTGAAGTTTTTTAAAGAGTTGAATTTTTAAAGGTTGCAGTGATCCCACCGGGAAATCCATCAAGGATCGGCAGTGAATATAGAATCTGGAGAAGCTGAAGTACGAGAGGCAACCTAGAAGTCAAAAGAGAGGGAGCAGAATTTGAAAGTAATAGAAGTGGAGAGTTGAGTCAATCGGCAAAAGTGGAAACAGAGTTTGGAAGTACAGCTGAGTGATGATTCGTTGATGAAAGTAAGGATATATTAATTGGAGATGAAGAACAGAACCTGCGGTGCGAGGCCAACGCAATGGTGGTGGGGCGCAGGAGGTCAATTCCATCGAGACGATGTGCTGATATGGTAGCGATTCGAGAGAAACTCAGACAAAGTAAGAAAGAGAGTGAAGAATATCCAAAGGGAAGGGAGCTGTAGAGAGCAAGACGCGTGCCAACCCAGTCAAAAAGCTTTGAATTGGAACGCGCTCACCATAGCAAGTACTCCCCCATTGGTCCTAAGGGTAGAGAGACCAGATAAAATCAGCTAGATAGGAAAGTATATCACCAGTAGTACCGCGAGCGGACGAAAGCCATACTGTGATGCTGAAAGAAGGGAATGAAACCAGATGAGCATGAAATGAGAGTTAGAAGATGTTCAAAAGATTTTTAGTAGAAGCAAGTGAGAGCTTATAGGGCGGAATAGTTTTAAGATCAGGAGCGTGTGCGGGACCTTTTTTCTGGGATCGGATTTGGACGATAAGCGGGGCTTTACGGCACTGGAGGAAACGTTTTAGGAATAAGAGGCATAGTGAGAGTAGGTGAACGAGGAACCGGTCGCTCAGCTCGGAAGAACACACCTCAAAACAAGGGAGGGATGCCTATTCTCGGTCCACTATCCTCTAGGGTTCATAGATCTCTTATGCCATGAACACAATTATGTGACACTTGAGGTAAAAAAGGGCTGAGGGAGCCAGAGATCATCCACCCTCTTTTAGATGGTTTCCTGGAGAGGGAAACGAAAGAATCCTTTCCTAAAAGAGTATATTCTTCGTCATGACTCGATGCTGTGGGTGTTTCATCGATGCTCTTTGAACTGGGCGATAAAATAGGAGGTCTGGTAATATCTGGTGCAGTGGATTGATTATTACCGCTAAAGGGATAGAGCTTGCCTATATTTTTATGCAATGTGGTATTATAATGTCGTTTAAGGTTACAATGATCAGTTTAACATTTTTTGCAGTCTTCACATTCAAATCTTTAGGCACGTAAGGCAATTTTGACATTTGCTAAAAATTCAGTGGGAGGGCCATCTCTTGGAGATGTTGATTGTGCTGGCGTAGAAGCAAATTGCACAGGTGAGTTGTTGTTGTTTATACCTGAACTGACAGATAATACCTGGGAATAATACGAAGGCATCATATTACTCTTGGTGCAGAACACTCGGTTTCTTTTCGAGCATTTATTGTTACAACAGTCAAAGGCTTCTAATTTCTGGTAAGGGTGTATAAGGATAGCAGTTATATATTTTAATTTACATTGATATTCTTAAAATTTAGAGATAAAATTTATATAGATTATATTATTTAAAAATCTCTACATTTCAAGAGTTTAATGATTATCCTATCTAATCTATCAATTTTAGTTATTAAAAAATGATTAGACATTTTACGATCCATATAAGTTACATACATTGAAATAACTCATATAGTTGGAGTATGATATTGCATGTGTAATTTATGAATTATCTTAAATGTTGATAGACATATAAAAATCAAAATATATATACATGTTTTCAAGTTCAGTTTACCACTTAACCAACCATGTAGTTATGAGTAAAATTGTAAAAAGAGAAATCGCTTACACTATAGAAGATTTTGTTGTACGTACTTATGATTATTCAATACACACACACGTCACCATCTCAACATATCATATTCAGAATCAACACAAACATCAGTCGAGGATCGTGCTCATTTGTTTACTCAGTTCTAGTCAAAATCGATTGAGCAATACAATTGTTGTATTTTGACTTCAAGTTGCAGTTGCCGAAGTAATTTACAACTCTCTCTAACTCTACTCTCTACGTGTTACTCGTATTTGAACCGATAGCTATTTCAGTCAACTTTTATTTTAATAAAGTGTTGTTTTCTTTCGTATACTAGATTTATTAGTCTTACCGAATTATATGTAAAGTATTTTAATTCACTAATTGTTCTGTTTGTCGGGTCTTAGAAATTTGTTTAAATTGTAGAATCTTACTATATTAGACATAGAATAAGTATTTTCAAGCTCATGTTTATAAAACAACCTAAATTAGAGCATGTATATTCGCTGCGAGTGATATCGAGAATGAGTAATTAAGTAATAAGTGCCTACCCAACTGTTCACCGAATCTTACTGTTTGCAAAAAATAAGTATTAAATAGCGATCTGAAACAAATGGTGCGTAAGAAACTCCTACCTCCTGTCATATCTTCACTTTTCAATACTTCGCTTTTTGTCATTACACTATTTCTCTACAGTTTTCGTCTAGACAGTGATTTATTCACAGAATAATTTTATCAAAAGTGCTTGTTACCGGTAATTTTTAAATAATGTTTTTCGGCTTATTTAGGAATGATTCTCTATTTATCTCATTTAGATAAAACAAGGTCTTACTTTATTATTTCACTACATGATTTTGCAAAATCTGTGAGTTAGAGTGTGAATTATAGTGATTAATAATTTTTTAGGAGATTTTAAAATTTCCCATCCGAAAATAACAGAATTTTCATAATTAGTTTTTGTGAGAGAATTAATAGATAAGTTTAATTATATGAGTCAATATATATATTCAGTAATACTATAAAATTAACGTTCGATTCATCCAATACGAGACTATCTAATGTTAGTGCTAAACACAATCTTTATACCAATCACAACACTAGAGTGTACACATCATCGAAATGTCATTCCTTATTGAAAAATCAAAGGGTTTTATTAAGCTAAGTTTATATCTTCTTTTCTTTCATGTTTATTTATATTCCATAGCATACATTTCCTACACACAAGTGAACACTATCTTTTACCTTTAATTATTTTAAAATATTCTTTTCAAATTAGCAGTAATGATGGCGTTTACGTAATCCTTAACAGTTTTCTTGTAAATAGTTTAATTATGGATTCATTTTCTCAGACCTATGACTATATTAATTAACCTACTATGATAAATTATTAGTAACTTAAATGAAAATCTTGACATTTCGAGACAAGGAAAAATAAACTACTTATCATAATAAAAAAGGTTGATATACTCTAATATAACAAGGGAACTCAACTTTGTTAGTAGCATGATTTGTATCAAATGCAAATGTATTTAAATGTTTCCTATTCCTGCTTAATGTACACTCGTTTGAAGTAAACTTGATACTAACCCAGGATTATATTAACTTAGAATTCGGAGTGGTGCTACGAAAACTTTTATACTAGGATAAGCAGTTTGCTATAAATTATGGGAATTAAGTTATCAGAAATTCACGCAATTTTCAAAAATGAATTGCATTAAATAGATATATAGATTCTAAACATTAGCCCAGAGAGAAGTAGGAGAATAATAAAGGAAAAATTCTGAGTTTGACTCTAGAGATTTCAATAAGAATAAACAAAACAATTAGGAGCACTAATTGGAAAGACGATAATTTAATTAAATAACATATGTAAATATTAGGACATATGTCATTCTCCAAACCATTTTTGAAGCTGAAAATATGAGAAATAATATATTCATTAACTAATAATGTATATATATAAGAAATAATAATAGCTTAAAATGGAGCTACCAAAAAACGTTAGCTTCAATAAATTTTGAAGCTGTTTCTTTGGCTTCGTTGCCCGCTTCATAGAAATATGCCCGTTCCTGATATACTGCCCAAAAACTAAAATGCGGTAAAAAATAATATTAATATGATAGTGAAGATAAAAAAAAATCACTTAAAATAATCTACTAAAAAAAGAAAGCAAATTTCAAATCGCCAAATATAATAATAACGGTCTAAATTTATTTAAATTAAAACCTCTCTGTTTATTCTTTTACTTACCAAATGGATGCAGTCATTAGTACAGCGTCTATGTGGTTGACTCTTTTTTTTTTTTTAAATAAAAGATTAGAAACGAATATTTTAGAGACAAATCTCACAAATTTGCTTGAAAAATCAAATGACTGTGATTTGAATGATGAATTATTGTTTAAACAGTAGGGTCAAACAGATGGAGCTGAAATAGTTAAGGTTACCATGTAATTGTTAGACACGTACGCGAATTCTAGATTTGAAGTAGATAAGTACTACGCGATTTGAATAAAATTAATTTTATTTGTTCTCTTTATGTTTTTTAAATTTTAGCTATTAATTAGTGCAATATCCATTTTTTTACCTACTACAATTCAGCAGGTTTTCGTATAATAACTCAAAAGTTATTATGTATCTATGGTCCTTCTATCTTATACATAAATATAATTACTTAATTTATTTTAATATATATAGAATTTAAATAATATTTAATATATTTTATTAAATACTTAAAATATTGATAGTTAGCGATTTCAAACACTATATTAATTATAATAATTTTAGAGTGAATTATGAGCTAATTATAGGGATTATTATAAGAAGTATATTATATATATAAATAAGACAAAATTAATTTAAATTATCAATTATATATTATAATAAATTAAACAATATATTTACGTGATTAATGAATAACTATAGACTCCATATATACTCATATATAAGATAATATATAGTCATAAAATATAGTAAATAAAACTATAATTAGATAAAAATGTTAAAGAGTTATTTTTTTTCTTAGATTTATTTTAAATATAAAGGAATTAGTTAAAAATTTACATATTTTAATATTCATATAGACACTTATTACACATTATTATCATGATATAGAATATTCAACTAAGTATATCAGATATAAAGATAATGATTATAAATTCAAATTGAGAATGCTATGTTATAAAATCTACGACAATAACGAGATAATTAAGTATATCTAAAATCTTGTAATTATATTACCATAGCAATTTAAAAATATATATATATCAGAGATATTCTAAATTAATTATTTGAAGTAATATTATTAATTATTATGATATATTATTATTAACTTATTAATTTAATATATTAATTTTTATAGATATTAAATTTTATGTAATTTATAATAAATCACACATTTATGTTAAAATAACTGTGAATATAAAACAGAAAAGCTTAACCGATATTTTTCATAATTAACATAATCCATACATTTCTTAAAAAAAATCATTATTATTGATTAAAGACGTAAACCACTTTATAACACAAACAATCAATTCATAACTCATTCTAATAAAATTATTGGTGTATTTATTAGTCTTGGATTAAAAGAAGATCAGCAAAAACATAAATGTAATAAATTTAAAAAATCGTAATAAAGTAGCCGCCCGAGAATCCCTTCACAAAATGACTCCTCTTAATTTAAATGAGCATGAGTGCAACACCTGCGCACAATATTCTGCTATGACTCAGATTAACTTAATTGATCACGAGTATCGACCTGGCCCCAATGGGTTTTCTGTAGGCAAATAATGTTTCATATAGATATGTCTCAACACTATTAGGTAATCCACAAGCATTTCTGAAGCTCCGGATGAAAAAATAAAAAAAAATCTCCAACATAAGCCAAAGAATGTGCATCGTTGAGAGTTGGACGGAAGCAGCGACCCAGTAGCCACTCTAATGATCACTCTTTCATAAATTCTGAAATAGACACCTTATTGCCGGACTTTTAATATAACAAGATTAAATCAGCCTCACTAATATACACTAAACATCTTAATCACTCATATTATTCTAAATATTATACCCTATCTCTAAAATAATAATATCACATTCTATAAACTATCACCAATTATCGAACCATTATAATCTAATTATCATATCACTAATCATCATTATACACTTACATTAATAATTTTAACTAAGATTTTCACTATAATAATTCCTCGCACTGATCAATTTTCTTCTCTCCTTGTACCACACTTCTTCCGCTCTTCTCAAATATGTTCACTCAATAACCACCTTATTTTATAGATTGATGTCATAGTTTTCTTCTTATTAATTTCACTCTTACTTGATTCTTTCTTTAACCTTGATACAGACTTTCTTCTTCCTTATCGCATAAATATTCATCCTCTCTTCCATCGACACTCTCCTTTTAGATAATCAATACAAGTACTTTCCTTTCCATTATCCTTAAACTTTTTTATTTTCACCTCTGTTTTTCAATTACTTTATTCAATTTTTTTATTCATTACCTCTTATTAATGTACCCTATACTATACTTCTGACACTCTGTCCATTACACCTTTTCTTGTCTAACTCAATCACATTAACTTATATATTACATTTCAAAAAAATGTCATACTATTAGATTTAGATGCTACTTAGCTTACCGTGACTGTTACACTACTGAGATAATTTTCATAGCTGTAATAGATCAGAATAATAATTCAATTATACATAATAAAAATAATAATTAATAATAGACAATAGATAAATAATAAATCAACTAATAAAATATAATTAATTAATCAATCAGAAAATGAATTCGTAATAAAATGTATTATAATAATGATGAATGGTTAAATGTAATAGGTTATAATAAATAAGAATACATAATAATGAACATTGACACATTTCAATGCCCAATAATTAATAACAATAAATAATAATTAATAAATAATAACTAATAATAATGAAAACTAATATAAGATATATGCCGTCACTACGATAAAATCCCATGAGATTCAATACGAGAATAATTTGAATGGTCCCACTCCAGATTAGCAGTCCACTTAGATGGTACGTATTAGTTGCAATAAATAGAAAATGCATAGGAAATTTAATCGAAATCGCACACGATTGAGCCGATAACCATACCAATTGAGGCATTATTATAGGCATACATTCGACTGACCACCTACACTATCACCTTATGAGATTATCAACCCATAAGAATACATCCACTAGTAGATTCTGGACGACATAACAATGCATGACCTTAATTTAAACAATAATACTCTTCAAAAGAAATTTTAATTATTTAAAGTTTTGTTGAATTTGGGAAGACTGTTTTATATACAAAACACATACTATAACCATTCAAAAATCTGTCGTCGCTTCACTTTACTATAAAATCCATACAATATCCTTATTTTATATTTATTATCTTTCAACTGACGATCATTTGTCTCCATCATTATATCATATATCTATCACTTATTTTTTATTTTAATTTCTACTTATAATATTATTATTTCCTATATTCTGATGAATAATATTATAATATTATAATCTATATTTTCATTACTTTTCCATTATATAGTAATTTTATATAATTATATCACTAAACAAAAATCCTATTCAGTATAAGGATACTAATATTCATTCTTGATATATATATATTATATTCACTCATATATTAATAATATTATATATAAATATAGAGTAATTAACTCATATAAATACATACCTGATATATTGCAAACATTTATATATAGTATACTATATACATATTATATATATTAATATACTATATATAATTTTGTTCATATTATATATTAATTGAAGTTAATTAATGGTTCTAATTAACGTCCAGGATCCACTTTATTATTAACTTATATAGATATAATTATAAAAGGGTTATATAATAATAATAAAAGTTAAACTAAAATATGGTATATAAAAAGAAATACTGAAACAAAGTGTTGTTATGAAATACCTCTCATTTTAATATAAAGCCCAATCAATGTGCTGAGAGCTTTTCTATATCCAGTAATCCAAAGCGGATTCGTGTACAACAAGTGTGTCATAATTCTAAAAATACTGTGTAATATGTTAAACTGACAATATGTCATATATAATATCATCTTGTGTTTTTAATTTATATAATTTTCTCATATATTTTGCTGTACTCTAAATCTAATTCGTGATTATTTTTTCTTATGATTACCGAGATTTTATATTATGTTTGTCTATACCACAACTAAATGTGAATACCCTGTGTACAAACCTCAAATATGTCATTTAGTCTGTTTCTCTCGTGCTCGCAAGTGATCTGCCTACTTGCAAGCGAACGAATTATTATAGACTATCCCCCCGCTGTTACTACTGTTTTAATGGTCCACTGACATACCACGCTCAGTCTTTTGGTGTCTTCTTGGTGGATTTGGTCAGGATGTACGCGAGGGGTTCCTTCTCGATAGTAAGACACTATAGATTCACAGTTCTATCCGGGTATCATAGCCATCCCCTCTTTCCTCTTCTCGTTGTCTTATCTCGTGATTTCGCCTTACTAACCCAAAAAAAACTTAAAATTTTCCAAAAAAAACAAAATTATTGGGAAAAATAAAAAAGATTAGGGGGCTCGAGCCGGAAAATCGGGGGATCTTAGACCCACATAGAGGGGTGAGGACCGTCTTTCATACCGCCGGAGGGGATGTGGAATTGCGGCAGGAAACTTCCTTACCAATCCAAGCACCATCCTCACCACGACTTTTCTCCACAAGTCAAGCGCGGGGGTTCGCGAAAAAGAACGCGAATATCTTCCAACTGAGAAGCGTGCGACCAGGGAGACGATTTTAATCATATTCGTCCCTTCCTTTCTTCAATAATCACAAGAACCATGTCGTTCCACGACGAAGGAGTGTAACCCCAAAAGAGAGTTACTCTCACTTTAACCGACACTTCACCTGCGCTTTTACATTTAGCGCTTGGTTTATCAAAACAGCATTATGGGTATTAAAAAGTTCCACGCTTTTTACGTTAATTAAAAAAATTAATAACTAATAATAATATCTTTCAAAAAATAAAACAAAAAATTATATAAAAGATTAAATTCCATCCTTAGCCATTTATTTCGGACTGATTCCAAAACTAATACTCCTTTAGTGTTTATACTCTTGTACGGCCCACTAGCCGTTCTCTTCTATAGTAAATACGAATACTGTGGAGCGATATCTAAAAAGAATAATCTGACCATTCCCTTCTATATTACTCTTTATCATCTAATTATTCAATTATTATATTCACTCTTCAGTACTATAAAAACTATCCTATTATACCAACTATTAATATACCTCTACCCCCATATCTCTATATTTTACAGACTAGGTCACTATACTACGTTTCATACACCCCTCCTATACCTATACCTCTGTATTATAACAATAATTAACTTCTCCATATACCACACAATTAGAAAAATATAATTATATTATCACACCATTATATATAATATTACCTTTTACATACACTTACTATCTCTAACAGCCCACATTAAACTTGCATTAGTCTACATATATATAATCATGCCATAACTCTTATCCTAAATTATAAGGCCGAACTCAGTATATATATATTTATTAACTTACATTAGTAATATTATAATATTACTAATCTCTTTAATTATTAAAACTAACAATAATAATAAAAATAATTAAATACGTTCATCATATAACATATTGACTAAATTAAAATAAAAAAAGTAGTTTTTTTTAACGTATTAAATTAATATTTATAAATTTTTCTTATATTACACTAAAATAAAATATATTAACGAACCTTTATCCCAATACTATAATTCTATTTTTTAGAGGACTATGGTTTACTCTTTCTTAATGGTCACATTAATTAAATAATATTAATAATATTCAATTAATATTATTAATTCATAAATTATAATAATTATTAATATAATGAATTAAAAACTATAAATAATAATAATATATAAATAATTAATTACAATAATATGATTATAATAATTTCAATAAAAAATAAAAATTAATAAAAATAATAATAATTAATTATATATAAAAGATATATAATAATTCGCAGTCTCATAACATGAATATAATAGTTTTGCATAGAATAAGTATGAAGTATAAAATACATATCATTTAAAATGGTTTAAATTGCAGCTGACTTGTTTTCTACGTGAGTCATTTTCGTTCTATACATAACTAACCGCTTATCATTAATTATCCTCTAATTATTCTATACCCTTATTATATTTTATATTTATATTCATCATAATTTTATATTACATTATATTATGTTATTGAACCACCAACCAGGCACCTTACCAGTATTATAATGTTAAAACCTTCATATGTCTTACTGATTTTACATTTTCATTTTATAACTAATTGATTAATAAACGCAAATGTCTACTTTGAGCTTTTGAAGACCCTGGGTTATTTCAAAAAAAAAAAAAAAAATGTTAAAAGAGCTGATAATTGATTACCACTGGTGTGGGGGATGGGTCGGAATGTTAAATAAGTTTTAGTAATTTTTTGACGCTCTTGGTTTTAACCATGTATGTGTCCGGGGTTTGTTGTAGATCCTCTATACATATGAAACAAGAAGTTAAATTATTAGTTTAAAAACTAATCAATACTCTTTTCATTTTCTTAAAACTAAGCTCTTTACTGAATCCTTTTTCTTAGTAACTTCTTTTTAAGCGATTCCGTTGCTTTTTCTCTTTCACTACCAATTTCCTCCGAGTCTCCAATTAATTTGTCTTACCATTGTTCTTTCTTCCAAAGAAGTGATTTATTTTTCATCTCTGAGCCTATACTAAAAAGACATTAGTTCTCACGGTGTCTTATTAAGTCTCCCAGAGTTCCCTGAAATTTATGCAGCTAGGGAGGGAATTTTTGTAATTCTGTCAAAAACAATTTTTCGAACATAAATTGAATCAAGGTACCAACCAAAAATTAATATTTAATGGTAAATTTTGCATAAATAACATTCATCAGGTACCAACCAAAATTTACCTTATTTTGAGGAAAATTCTTGTAGTAATGATAAGTTATCAAGGTTCCAACCAAGATTTACCTTAGAGGAAAATTCTTGTATAAATAATATTCATCAAGATACCAACCAAAATTTACCACATAGCTATAGAAGAAAATTCTTGCATAAATGATATTTATAAAGGTACCAACCAAAATTTGCCTTCTATAGCGGAAAATTCTGGTAGGATTGATAAGTTAAGGTACCAACCAAAATTTACCTTATTTAGAGGAAAATTCTGGTTTAGATGATATTTATCAAGGTACACACCAAAATTTATTTTATTTAGAGGAAAATTTATGTAGTTATAAATGATATTTATCAAGGAACCAAGCAAAATTTACCTTGTTTAGAGGAAAATTCAGCTAGCAATGATAGCGTTATTAGGTATCAACCAAAATTTACCTTATGTAATGCCAAATTTATCTTATATAATAATATAAAGGTAAATTTTGGAATTAATGTTACTACATTACTCTATAAAGTGATAAATTTTGCTCCACCTGGTCAAAGATTAATTGTGATTCGTTTTTCTATATTATCTTTTATATATATATTTTTATTCTTTTTATTTATTATTATTCTATTTTATTGTTGGTAAGTTAGTGAATAATTTTTGCTACATCGAATAATAAAACTGCGCTGCATATATATATATATATATATATATAAATATAGTATTATATTATTATATATTATATATATTATATTATGTATTATATATATTATATATATATATATTATATATCTCTTGTTATATTATATATCTTAGTTAATATCGATTATAATTTTAGTCTTATATTTTATTAAATTTATCATATGAAATATAATAATTATATAGTAGTTGTATATAAAATGTATTAAATATTTATGTATATTATATAGATATGATAATGATAATAGATATCATTAATTTTAATTAATATAATATATAATATATATATTATATAATATATTATTGAGGAACTGATTCCATATTTTATGCCAAGTCCGAATTCAAATCAAAGTTCAAGAAAGTTATTTCTGAAAACAAATCTCTTTAATGAAAAAGTATTATAATTATTGTATTGTAGAAATAGGGACTTCCCCAAATAGTCGACAGGGCTTATGGGAGAGTAAAGGTGAGGTGGTAGATGAAAATTTTAATTTTTTCGATTGGGTGTTTTAATAAAGGTGCAAGGGTTGGCTGTATTATTTCATTTCTTCAGAATTTTGCTTAAAGACCACATTTCCTAGATTTTTTAATTTTTATATATATTATTATTATATGATATATTTATTATATTATTATTTTTCTACCGAGAAAGTTGATAGTGTATTTTAATTATATATATTAAATTTAATTATATATAATTATGAGTTACTTAAGTAAAGGAGAAGGTCGGATAAAAAAACAAATTCAAGGTGCAGTTTGATATAATGAGTTTAGGGCGAAATGATTTTTTTTTTTAACTTTGTTATGGGGTGAATTAGGCTTAGGGTTGGTTGGTGGTGGTCAAAAAAAATGTCTTTGTAAATATATTTAGTTTCATAGTCGCTGTTTAATTTTTTTGATCGAACTGGGTAACACTATTACTTTTTATAATATATTTATACTATTATATATTTAATATAATTATGTTTATTTATTATTAATTATATTATATTAGTGATCAGTATTTTATTGAATATATGAATTAAGACAAACCATGTACTGATTTTGGAATCACCGTATAAGCTTATTATATGTTAAAGTTGTTTACTGATTTATAAACTAAACCTGAGAGAGCATGATTTAGGGTGATGTTGTTAGGTGGCAGGGGGAGGGGTTGGTACTTTGTTGGCCGAATCTATGGAATTTGTTTCTTGAACTTCAATTTTAGGGAGCTCGAGCCGATGGGGACGGGGGGGAGGAAAGATTTTACTATATAGCTTTATACGTGATTAATGTATTTTGTTTTCTGTAAGTGTCTCTTTATTTTTTTAGTTCTGGTACAGCTTTATAGCTGATTAATATGATTGGTTTTTTGTAGTGTAACTTTTGGATAATTCTATGTAGTTTGTAATTATATTTTATATGTTAGTGTTATATTTATATAGATATGTGCATATGTTTTATAATATTAAACTTATAATAAAAATTACATTGTATATCCTTTTTCTTTTATTATTTCACTGAAGCTTTTGATTTTAATTGCTGCCTTATTTAAAAATAACATGTATGTATTACAGATTTTTAATATTATTCAAGTTGATAACTTTGATTTTAAATTTGCATGGGAACTTGCTAAAATATTGTAACAGTTGCAGCAGTTGACATACGGTAAGATATATAAAAACCACTTATATATATTTATATTTAATATATTATATTATTTATATTTATTTTTCGATATTTATTGACTAATAAATACAACATGCCTGAGGTTAGCTTTATTTTTTAAATTTTATTTTATATATATATATTATAATATTATATATATTATTTATATAAATATATATATAATATATATTATATATATTTTTTATTATAATAAAATAATTTTTATAAATAAATATGTAAAATTACGAATATTTAGATGTATATTTTAACTGTATCTGCCTTTTGTGAGTTGGTGGTTTAGTCTGGTAATGACTAGCATGCAGTGGTGAGTTCATATTGTGTGAGAGTAGTTGTTTTAGTCAACGTGATAAGGTGGGGGAATGAGTATCTAATTGTTATTGGTTTTTTAATTAATGTCTATTTATTTATTATGATATATTCTTAGCGTGAAATTTTTTTCTTTTTATTTTTAATTTCGAAGTTTAGTTTTTTAATTGTGAAGCATGTCGCCAAATCACCCTATTTGCAAAAAAAAAGATAAAAAAAAAAAAAAAAAAAAAAAAAAAAAAAAAAAATTGGCCTGAGTCTGACAGGTGTTGAAGTTTGATACAAAATTAATACATATAGCGGATCCTTGCAGCTTGCAAGTTTGACGTTTGCAATTGGTTTACATTTAAAATTAAAAATGCCTGGTCTGTTTTATTGATTTTTATATTTTATATGATTTTTATATTATATATTATATATTGATATATTATATATTATATATAGGAGTATTATATATATATTATATTATATTATTAATTCTGAAGTCTGAAGGTTAACTAGGTTTGTCAATATCACTTGAGGAATTCTTGGGCTTGATTTTGAGTTGCCACTTGTTTATTGAATTAAAATGCTGTCTGGATTATTATTTATATTATATTATATATATATTATATTATAATATATTATTAATTTTATTTATATATTATTATTTTTATAATATTATATTATATTTATATATTATATATTATATATATTATTATATATATATATCTTATTATATGTGTAAGACAACAGATCATTGTAATAACTATAGTTTAAGTAAAATGAATAAAAAGGCAGCTATTTTTTATGAATAATTTGATTATTTTTTTATTGTGGTTTTTTAGGGCTTGGAGGTTGGGAGAAGCTTCCTGTGAGAAAACGCACTGTATTTTTTGGTGTTTCTAGGTTTTGTTAGTTTAAAAATTTCTTGAATCCGATGAGAATGTTAAAAAACTTTTGAAATTCTACTAAAAATTAGAAATGTCGAAAAAATTATTTTCGCTATCATGTTTTCTTGCCAGAAGGATTATGTAACTGGAATTGAATTCATATCTACATATGTAATTTATTTTTGGTTGTAAATTTTTTTTTAATTCCTTTGAGATTATTTTATTTTTAATATATATATATATTATTATATATATATATTGTATATATATATATTATATATATTTTTATATATATTATATATATATATATATATATATAACAGTGGCGTATCAGGGGTGGCGCAGGGGTTCCCGATATATTTAATATATTAGCCTACTTAATATATATAGTATTATATTAGGTAATATATATTAATTATAATGACAGGAGTTTATATATATAATTTATATTAGTTAGCCTTAGTATAATGTGATAGTAATAAATGTGATTATAATATATCTATTATATTGTGCGTGGGTAGTTATCTTACTCGATAGAAGAGATAAATGTTATTTTACCTATATATAATATATAATATATTATATTCTTTATCTCTATTTTATTAATTATTTCTTATAAATATTTCTATTAATATATATATATATTCTCTTCTCTCTCTCTATCTCCTCTATATCTTATCTTCCTATCTCTCTATAGTGTACTCTTCTATCATCTCTCTCTCTCTGACTAAGTCATCAGAACTAGGTATAGATAATCTTCTACCTTGAAAAAATATTGTAAAAATAATTGAACCATAGGAGAAGGGAGATAATAGATAATGTCTTGATATTCCCATATTAGTCAGCGATATGATGATTGGTGCTCAGAAGCTAAGGTAAAGATTTCTTAAATCAGTTGGTACAATCGACTGTTGAAGATATCCAACTGACATTGTATCTTTCGTTTTAATTTCTGTACTCCCTCTCTATTCTTATTGTGAGTACTCATATATTTAGAGCATATTGGCACAGCTGAAACAACTGGGCACTATTTTAATTAAGCCATGTGCAGAAAATTATTTTATGATAGTAAAAAATTGAAAGAATTTTTCCATAGTGAAATAAACGGGAAAAAATTAATCATGGAATGCGAACCATGGTGGGTGAAAATTAACTGTGGATTATTACGATTTAGAGGAGTTTTTATAACAATTGTTTTAGCTTTAGAAGAGCTTAAAATGGATCAAAATATTAAACCTTCTTCAAATACCTTTTTAGTCGTT
>JABUQX010021914.1:0-20000 GCA_015478945.1 Trachelipus rathkii
AAATATGACAAATTTTGAATTCGAAATGTGTAATGGGCTTCTTTACGCCAATTAGCCATTTAGAACTTCCTCCGAAAACGGGGGAAGGGGCGGGAGCGGGGGTCAAGGGTCGGGTGGGCGAAGGGGCCGGGGGAATTAAAAGATTTTTTGGAAAGCTCTATAAACATTTTGGTGGTTAATGGAGTAGTTTCGTTGGCAAAAGAAAATTGAAAAAGAAGCCCATAGGCCATCTTGAGATACAAGGAAGGATAAAGCATTCACAGGGTGGTAGCTTCGTTAAACGTCGCTAGGATAACCAAACTATAAGAGCAACAAATTGCAGCCTGGAGCGGGAGACAAACTCCTTGACAGCAAAAACGAAAAAAATGAACTATATATATTATTATATATATTTACTTATTATTTATTACATATACATATTATATATATATATATATATATAATTTATATATAGTAGGATATTTTACTATTGGGTTTGTATCATAACTATATCATATATAAGTGATAATATATTATAGGGTATATAGTAACGTAGTATTATGTATAGTAATATTATAATAATATATATTATATATATATTAATCTTTACTTTGTTGTTTTAGGTGAATTTTTTTTTTTGAGCCTAGGGCGGAATGTAATGGGTTAAGAGGGCCCTGAGCATTCATTTCCGTATATAGGCCGTGTTTGTGTAAATTTTTGGACTAGCCTTGCCACGGAGAGGCTTGTTGAGTGTGACGTCGATTGGCAACATTTTAAAGTAAAGAATTGGATAGGTATAACGTTTGATGGTTTTGGATCATTCTTATAGTATATTTTTGAACTAATAGGCCTTAATTGGCTCGGATTTTCTTAGTTACAGTAATATGTTAAGGTTAATTGCATGTTATCAGGTATTATGATCGGGAAGTTAATATAAAGGTTGTAGTGGTTTTGGGTAATATAAATAATTCTATTATTATACTATATCTATTTATCTGTATTATAATTATATTATTATATATATATATAATAATATTATATCATATATAATAATTATATTATATATTAAAAAGTATATGGTATATAGATTTGAGTTTTTCTTGACACAACCAGTTAATATAAATACATATAATTAGATAAGAAAAAACTGTCTAAGAATATGTAAATACAATACTTGGTTTAGTGGCACAACTATCATCAATTCCTATCTCAAAAAACTACAATAGCCACAAGGGAAATTGGGGAATACATTGCTGGAATTGCTGGCTTAATCTCTTAAGGAGGACGGAAAATGTAAAAAAAAAAAAAAAAAACAAAAAAAAAAAAAAAAAAAAGAGAAAAGAAAAAATGAATATTTCTCTAAAAACGTACATAGCTAAAGCGAAAAAGATACATTTTTGGAATAATCCTGGTAAATTTTTAGATTTGGAAATGGTTAAAAAAATAATAAAATACACAAGAAATGGTATAATTAGTATATAATTATGATTTGTTTAATTAATGTTAGAGAGCTAATTATTTCAAATTTAACTATCTGGCAACTTTCAGTTCAAAAATAAATAGACTTTCTAATTAAAAAGTTTTTGGCATTTTTTTTTTTGTTTTTTCTTTTAACTAAATGAGAAATCTCACCAAGGGTAAACCGCAAAAATGGGAGGAGTCGGGGTCTCTCGACTTCCCGGGGGAAACTACGGGGTAGGACTAAATTCCCCTCCTCCGGGGATGGTCTTCCGAACCCCCGCTCTTTGGACTCATGTTGGGTGTCGCGGGGGTTGTTCCTCCGCTCCTCCCAATACGGGGGGTGATGAATAGTCCCTGTGTTCCCACGTTCCGGTCGAGCCGCACCATATTGCCGATGTGTAATACCTTTACATAATATAATTAATTATAAATATAGCTATATATATATATTTATTAAATATTGATATATATTTAATTATATATATAATACTTATTCATATTATATTCCATATAATAAATATAATATAATATATATTTATAATATTATAATATTACTATCATTGATATTTATATGAAATATTATTGTATTATATATATTATGATCCTGCTGCATTAAAAGGAAAAAACAAATAAATTAGAAATCCATATTTGTTATTTTATTTATATTATTTGTTATTTTTTTTACTTTTTCCTAAACTATATTTTTTTTTTTTTTTACATTTCTACCCTAAAACGTCTATTTATGTTTGTTTCAACAGCCTTATGGATTTCCAACAAATGTATTCCTTTTTCCTTGTAACTATTGAGTATGTTTTTGAAGCATATTGGCATCGATGATCAGTTTTTCACGCACTCTTAAAAAAAACCAAAACGAACCAAATAATCACCTTATATATAATATATATATTATTATTATTATATTATATATAATATAAATTATTAATATTATTATATATATATTAAATCTTAATATTTAATTTATATATATTACATTTACTATATATAACTATATATAATAGTATTATTAATATATATATATTTATTATATTATATAATTATATATATATATATATATATATATATTATAAATATAACTATGGACAGACATTACATAAGCTATTTGGTCTTTCATCTAGAAATATTTAAATATAGTTTTTTTATATTTATATATATAAATTATTTATATGTATTATATATATCGATATTATATATGATATAATATTATTAATTAGTCATATTTTGTATATATTTAAAAACAAAATATCTCGTGACTTTGAAAATGTGCATGTTGTTTTGGATGACTCATGTTATCTACTTTACTTTGACTGGGACAGCCTTAATTGGCAATGTGGCTTCTTACTTATGTTTTTTAATTTCTAATGTTCTAAATAAATTTTCCTTTCGCTCATTCTATCGTCCTACCCATTCATTATATATTGATCTATATTACTGATAGGCTAAAAGTAATAATATAGTATGATAATTAGATATAATATATTATATAATATATAAATATGTTATATAATTTAGTGATATGCTATATATATGTTATTTATATATATATAATTATATATATATATTTTTAGTGCTATAACCGGCGAGAATTGTTGGAGCAACATATTTTAATTTGGTTCCTATTACTTTCTATTGGCTCCCATTAGGACAAATAAACTTAATTTCCCAATGGACCTGTGTGACCGCCGCTTTTTTTTTTTTCCTAGGCATGTAGGAACCCCTCGTATTATACAACGTAAGAGAGATTTATACCACTAAAAAGATATACTAAAGAAGATTTGTTTGTGAAATCATATTTGGAATTATTCCAATATCTGGTATTGACCTCGGATTTTCCTAGACTCCACGGGTTTAGTTGTGTACTGGAGTTGGGCCTATACGGACCAATTAAAAAACCGAAATATTTAAACCCATGTGAGCCTCCAATCGTTATCCCCATACAAAGGTATGGTCACACGATTATTTCACCACCGGTGGACACAGCCCTTTATAGGCGCTTAGCCAATAAAATAACAATCGTATAATGATAGGTTAATGTAGGAATGTTTCCCTATTAGTATTACTGGCGCGTCCTAATCAAAATAGACAAATAAGAAATAAATTTTATCACATTCTATTAAACCCATTCGTAATCCTATTTCAGTCTTACGATCAATACCTATTATATACGTAGATTTTAGAGACAGTTATATACATATACTCTATGAATAATATGAGATTACTTATATACTAATAAGTTAATATAATCCAAGATTTAAAATATTATATATCATTATTATATATAATGTAGAAAGGTATTTGAAAAATAGACTTAGAAACGGTATATAAATACTGATAAAAAACATAGTATATACTGTTATGTAACGTAAAGATGAAAAAGTTTTCATTAAACATACATGATGAATCTGGAAAGGTTATGCCCTAATCGTTATATAAACATAGGTAAAAATTTCTCTTTATTTGATTTTAATAACAGGAGACCCATATCGAAGGTTAAAAGCGCGATCGTCATATAGAAGCTAAATATAATATATCATTATTGTAATGAGGTCCACAGCAAACATTTCGAAATTGCTCGGGATTATTAACTCCTCATGTGTTGGAGTGTTGGGTGTTTGGTGTGGTGTGGTTTGAATGAATCTGTAAATCATAAAAGAGTTAAAGCTAAAACTATTAATTTACAGCTACAGAGTAAAAGACGGGAATAGCATGTGCTTAGGTGGTGGGATATTCTGGTCAATGCTGGTTTCCTGTGAAATGTATTTAAAAAAAAAAAAAAAAATAATAAAAAATCAAACAAAATAAAAAAAAAGCTAAATAATGAATCTCTCAAAACTACAATAGCTATCAATCCGCAACAAAAGAATAGTTTTTGTAATCTCTGTGTAAATTTCAACGAACCAAATGTAAATAATCACTCAATTAATTTGATAGGAAAACTTATATTGTTATTAAAAATATAGTGGTAATGATGTATTAGATGGCGGTCTCTCTTAAGAAGACTTTGTTAATTGGTATTACATGAAATCGGAGTATAAATAAAGATAGTACTTTTGCTATTGAAATATTTTTTTGCTTTTTTTTTTTTTAACTAACCGAATACCCTACAGCGCATCTATAGAAGATGTCCACCATATAACACACGGAACCCCTAGGTGTATAACCCACCTCGCATACAACAACATACAACAACAACAAGCCACAGCAAAGATGGCAAGGAGTCGGGGTCTCACTCAGCGAAGCAACCCATATCAGACAAAACACAACCAGGGGAAAACCTAAACGGGGGTGGCACATAACTTCCACAACAGCACAACAACAACAACCAACAGCCACAACTAACAACGAACGTCAGCAACACAGCCCCACAAAAAGTCCAACACCTCAGTCTCGCAACATCACAGATCGGTATACCATAACCCCTTATCCGCACCGTTGCTCCCACCACAGCCCCTATAATGGGCAATGCAGAAGTTTAAATGAAAATCGTTCGTGAGTAGATAGTAAGAGTTTAATATTACAAAAGTAAGGAGTGAAAAATCTGTATCTGTTAGGTGAAGAACAGTAGCAGATTCAAAGCGCAAAAGACTCTTATTAGGTAGTTATAGAGCAAGGGAACTAGAAAAGATTTTAAGGCCATATAAACGTTAACAATACGAAAAAGGAAATTGTATATCTGCAAAATTAGATGAATTATCGAGATTCTAACGTAAAGAGAGTGTTACACTCGAGTGTGTGTGTAATGTTAATATAAACGGCACATACTCATCATACAGAAAAAAGCACGAATCCTTACCACTTTTAGTCAAACGGAATATATTGATGACATAAATTAAGTTATAGTTGGAATATACGTTTAAAACGAGTTAGAGGTGAATTTACTTAAGCCATCAATTTACGCTGAATGTTCCTCAGACACGAAGCAAAAGAAAAATTAGGTCTGCATAAAGGCACGGTTAAGATTGAGGTGGTTATTTACATTATTAAAGGTGAATGCCACGATGTAGATTTAACCTAGACGACGAGAATAGGTTGGTAGAATTCCAAGCTCCAGCACCAGAAGTCATAGAAAAGTACCTAAATTGAAGTGAAGAGAAGCGACGATTAAATCTTTGAAAAACGATGTCTCAAGGAAACGCTTGACCCCGCAAATCTTAATGCAAATGAGATAGGCCGCATCTCCAATAATATAGAAACGGGTATACAACCATGATCTATTAGCAGCCACGATCCGTATCATATAAATATTGTTAACAGATCGACAGATTACATGAGAACGAGCTCGGCAAATTCATGTATTGACGTAAAAATATTTGGTTTCGAATATTGTTGACTTGATATTATCCCGATACTCTCACGTGATTGGACAGAAAGGGCTCCGTAACTCCAATTTGCAATCGAGTCAAAAAACAAGAACTTATTATCGAATATTACAAATTTTCCGCCAATCATTTTTAATCACAGAAATAACCAAACAAAGATTAGCGGATCTGCAAACAGTAAACAAAAAGACCAAAAAAACCAAAAGGAGTAAAAATCGTGTGTATACAAATTATCAACGCTAAAACCTAAAGTTAAAAAAATAGTTTAAGTAAGCTGTAAAAATTCAATTCTAATCAGATGCCCATGACACACGAACATAAAAAAAATAAAACTCAGCGTAGCTTAAAGTTTCAGTTAACCTTCCCAGTTTACCCTACTAAAAATTCGCAACCCAAAAAAAAAAAAGGTGTTAAGTAACGAAAAAAAATTTAAACAATAACTAGAAAGATATTGGTTATTATAAAAGAACCTCCTCGTGCAAACTTCACATGAATTTAATGAGGCTGTACAACGCAAACTGTTTTAGTTGTATAGAAAATTGCATTCTAGGAAGTAAAAAAAATGGATATTTAAGAATTGAAAACACACACTACATCCCAAACAAGATGCAATACGCAATACAAATAATAGATAAAATAAATAAATTTATATAAACTTATCAAGGCGAGAGAGCAACGTCAAGAAGCATCGTCCGCATAGAACATTCACAAATGAGACCAAAACTATATATATATTATATATATATAATATATATATTATATATTATCTAAAATTGCTTAAATCTTTTTGCAGGATTTGATTATATAATAAGTTATATAATATAGATATATTTATATATAGAAAAGTATAATAGTAAGTATATATATCTGAATAAGTAAAAATATATATAAAATAACTATATTTAATTTAACACTATTTTATATAATATTATTTATATGTATTATAATTATATATAGTATATATATATATATATATATTATTTATTATATATATATTATCAATATAAATATAGGTATAATTTATTTTATGATCTCCTTCTTAATATATCAATTATTATTATTTAAATAATGACCGCTTTATATTGTTTCATATATATATTTATTTATATATTAATTGATTTATTATTATGTTATATAATCTATTATGATGTTTATTAATATATAGTTGCTATATTTATATTATATATATTATATTATAATTAATAATATATATAATATATATTGTAATATGATTAATATATATATAAGTTATATATGTTATTCTTTCTGTGAAATAGTTATAAATAGGTAATATATATATATATATTTCAGTATTCATATATATTATATAATATGTTTATTTATTATTATATATAATATATATATATAATGATAATAGACTTGTATAATGTATATTTAATAATAAATATAATTATAAGTTATATTATATAAATTAAGTAATTATTATTATAATAATTATACGAGGTTATATTGATATAGTATTAATAATAATATATAATATATAATATTATATAAATATATATATATTATTATATATATCTATAATATATATTATATATTAATTTATACATGTTTGAATATACGTGTAATCATTTTGGTAATATATATATAATATATATTATTATTATATTAAGTATATTAGATATAATATATAATGAATATATATATAATATATTTATAATATAATATATTATTATATATATAATATTATATATATATTTTTATAATTATGGTATATTTAATAAATATATATGTTTCATTGTGAGTCATGGAGGCTAAGGAGGAGGTCGATAAAGCAGTACCGTGAATATATATATTATATTATAGAATATATTATAATATATATATATTTTATATTTATATATATAATAATATTATATATTATATATAATCTTATATATTTGTGTTAATTATAAGTATGTGATAATATAATACTATCTAGGGTCCGCAAAATCTCCTTTAGGAACCCACAAGATGTATGACACAATAAAGCGCTATATGGAGGCATACCATTCCTGAGAGTTTATTTATATCCTTTCAAATTTTCCCAAAACAATAAAATAGGAGATATCTCAAACAGTATCTAAAAATACAAGACCTAAATAAAGATAATTAGGTCAAATAACCGAGATCAGTTTCATATATTTTTTAAAAAAATAATAAGCTTTTCAAATAAAAACAATTATGTCCCGTTCATTTTCAACTTATAAATATCTAATAATTATAAATAAAAAAAGAACTGAAAAAATCAAAATATAAAAAATATTAGCTATTTAATAATAATTAATCATAGTAATAAAATCTTGTATGTAATAAATTACAGCATCTGAACATTGTTCGTGACACACACTTAAAAGTGTTGATGTGCCTTAATTATGGAATATGTTTTGCGCTTTTGCACATATTAATAAATATATTCATTATTGAGCCATTAAAACAATATATGAAGTTTGTAAGGGACCTTTCTGATTATTCTGAATAAAGAAAAAAAAAGGCTTTAAAATATTTTTCGCCAGAAGTATTCGCACTTATCATTACGATGATCTTGATTAATATGATGGTGAATCTACCTCGAAAATATTCATTGCTTACCGACATTATGTACAAAGCGATGACAAAATCTTTGTGAGTGTAACATCTTTATGATCTAGTCCCCTCACTAAAGGTCTACCAATCTTTTATTTTGTTTTAAATAGTGTTAATTATTTAGAATATGATAATTAAATATAAGAAAAAGAAAGAATATAAGAATTTTATAGTTGCTCGTATCACTGTCTCAAATGTGTAGCACTTTAGATATATATAATATTATTATATTATAGTTTTCTACTTAGAAAAAATATAATATTGTAATCTAAATCATTATGTATGGTGAATAAGACCTAGTATATTCTAAAGGTTTACAATGAAGGGTATCAAATAATAATAATATACATTTTATTTTCAATATATTTTTATTATTATATATACAAGAATGATCCTGTGTATTTATTGGTATTTAATGAATGTTTTTATAAGGAATAAAACTTCTAATCTTAATATTTTTCAGCTTCCTCCTACACACCATATACTCGGTAACTAATTTTTCTTTAGCTGTTACTAAGCAGTATTTGTTTGGGTGGTAAGCCAGACCTATCGATATGACTAAATTTTAATCTATGATATAGAAGAAACGCATTCTTATTCTAAATAGATGCCACCTAGTCCTTTATTTGCTTAAAAAGGTGGCTTTTTCAACCGCCCCCCTGTTGTCGACTGTCCCGCTAGACTCAACTTCTATTCCCATTTCTCTAAATCTATATAACCCTAAGTTTCTCGTTTTCGAGGACCTCTCAATATCCACAATCTTAATGATATCTCCTACCGGCCTCTCTTCATAATAACTGCGGAATCCTTTTTCTGAAGTGAAGGTTGGGCTATAACATGAGATGTTTTGAATAATCCAAATGTATAGTGAAATCGCCATTTGGAAATCCTTGGATAGGATTTTTAGTGCAATTGGATTTTTAGGAATTGGATAGTTTGAGGGAGAATTTAAGAATAGTGTCAACGTCAAGACTAGGAATAATGAATTCACGCTCAAGAAGACATATATTTCGACCACTTTTGGCTCCAAGTTTTTACGATTCCGTTTATCCAAGTTTAAGGAAAGGTTATGTTCCGAGTGCAAAAGTAAATTAAAAACGATTTAAAGAGTGAGGAGTTGTTTTTGAAATTGTACCGTTTTTTTAATAAAATCAACACAACATTTTTACATAAAGTTCAAATTGCTTGTTATAACGTAAATATTAGATTTTAATCTCAATAAAGGACTACTGCCTAGAAAATTTAAAATTCATAAGGATTTTAATTCTATGTACTATAAAAACATACAAAATTCAAAATAAAATTAGAAGGGGTATTAGTCCATCTAGATTTAGGATATTAGTGGCACCTTCAAGATATATGTGTCGTGTATGTTTGCTTTGTGTGAGAAGAATATAATTCTCATATCCTGAGAAGAGATAAGATTGCATAGTATGAATAGTATAAGGTGGTGAGCAAATAATCAGGGGTTTGAGGGATAATTAATGATTGTCTAAAATTGATTATGGGAGGTTGTTACAAGGGTTCTAATTTACAATTTTGAATTCTGTGGGGAATTTTTTGAACGTAGAGAGTGATTGACCGTTATGGAAGGGTTGAAATGGGTATATTATTCAATGGAATACTTTCTTGGGGTTTCTTTGTTTTTAATTCTTTCAAATAACATTTTCTACATCACACTGCTATTTCTTTACCGAGAACCAAAGGAAGTCAATAAAATAATATCCAACTATATGATTGGAAAATGAATAAAATAATAATAACAACTAAGTTGTATTCCTTAGATATACCAAATAAAACGAATAGAATGGGATTAATTTAACTTTGAGAAAGATACAGGGTTAAATGGGTGGACATTGGATGTGGTTATTAAGTTCAAAGTGATACTTACTTGTTAGTCTCTTATTTGGCCACCTGAACTTCTTTTCATTTTTTATCCATTTGCAAATATTTTGGAACATGCTTGCAATTGAGTATGTTATGGTTAAAAGTAAATATGAGTTACCGAGAAAAGATTAAGAAACAAGAACTTTAAATCGGAAATTGCAAATTAATATTCTTCCATGAAGTATAAATTGAACATAATAACTTATTTTTATTCACTCCCCTAAATAATGAATTGGAAAGTTTTTAAAAAACGCTGATAAATAATATAGCCCCGCTTAAAGGTTAAAGAAGTAACAGAGATTAAGCGCGTTGAGGGAGAAATAATTGAAAATAATAGATTATTTATACGATGACTACCTGAGTATCGTGTGATGGGGTACTTCTCGCCAGTGATACTTAGGATATTCTCAATCAACTGATTTTTCTTGCAAAAGGATCTATTGTGAAATGTCCTAGGGTTCCTCGTGAAGGGTTCTTTTGATCTTCACAAAAGAAAGGTATGCTTAAAGGGATGAGATTGATATTGAAGAATGGAAGAAAATTAGTAGTATAGTTAAGCAAAAGTGATAGCAAGCATGTTTTGTCATTAATGATGTCTAAGGATAGACTTACGTTGAGAGTGTCTAGGTCGAAATGAAAATTTTTTCAGAAATAAGGGTATGAGGCTGGATGTGACGTAGCATAGGTAGAAGATTGTTTCTAACAGGTAGTTGTGGGATTATACTGAGTGCAGGAGGACGAATATACCGCCAAGAGGAGTGGCTAAAATTAATACTATTCGTTGGATGATTTTAGATGGTGAATAAAATAAAAGGAGGCCGAGTTCTGAGTAAAACAAGAGAGATACCAGAAACAATTAGTTTTCACCCATTCTTGACTCCTCTCATATGAAGAGAGTTCTCATGCGATGAGTTGCGACCTAAAATAAATGAAATAATATTAGGATCTAAAGGAGGGACCGAAATTCCGTATAAGGTAAAAAGTAAAACAGTAAATCGTATTTGTCAAAATGGGTAGGTTACCCAATGAAGTTTTAACAGTTATATAAAGGCTAGTTGAAAAATTAAGAGTGAAACTTATGTTCGTGGAGAAATACAGTTTACCTTTGTGAACATGGAGAGTGAGAGTCTTTTCTATTTACAAGGCTGCCCTCATACGCGCTATTCTAAATGGAATCTACATCCGGAAAATAAATATCCAGACTATGAAAAACAGACTTTAATACCGAAATTTTGAACCCTATAACTTTTTGGATGTTCAAGTTGATATGTAAAATGAAAGCTGGAATAAGTGAAATACATTCTCGATCGGCCCGATATACCCTGATAGAAAATATTGGGCTGAATCATAATTTGGCGTTTTTTCGATATTTTAGGGAAATGTTGATAATGTTTAAAAAATGTACTTAAAAATTAATGCTGATATGTCAGTCATCAAACGAGCCGATAGAGAATATTTTCTTTGAAAGATATTTCAAATAAACCGTGGTTTCTATAAAGCGGTTACCGATGTGTTCATAGACTTAAACAAAATTGAAGTGAAGTCAAATATTAATATGTAAAGATTTAGTGTTTCTTTTTAATAAATCCGTTAACGAAGATAATGTGTTTTAATCACCTTAAAATCTCAAGCTCAAGTAAACCGAACGATATAGGTTTATTTATTTTCGCCCCCTCAGGTTGGTTTCGTAATTGTCATTTCCATTATTCATTTGTAAACAAAACATTGAGAAATAATATCAAACCATCTCTAAAAAGGATCTAACGCGTTATATACAACAATGGAAGAGTATGTCTCAAAAAATGACATCCAAGAATTCATTAACATTTCTGGGAATATGCTTGCCTACTAGATGTTTCAAAGATCCAGGTTGGCCTATGTTATCAGTGATTTGTAGACCACATCAGTATGTAGGGAATACTAAAAAGCCTCTTTGTTTAAGAAAGTAGTAACGGTCATTGTTTTCCTAATGATTAACCCCAGTAAATGGTTATTAAGCTTTCTTCTGATGTTCAAACTGATATCTGTTACTTTCTGAGTGGAGTAAGAAAACCCAAGGCTCAATTTAGAACCGTAAGAGTGTATAAAAGAGATGTTGAGGGAAAACCTTATCCATTCACAAGCGGGACAGCAGTGTGTAAAGTACGTATACGGAAAGAAGGAAGCTCGGTTAAATAATAATAATAATGGAGATGGAAAGAGAAAGTGTATACTCAGGGGTCAATATGAATTGCAGAGAGGTATGGTTTTAAAAAGGTGGATGTAATATTTGCTTCGTTATTTTCGAGTGAATAGAAGGCCTATTTTTCCCTTCCCTGTTTTAAATCAGTGAGTAAATACCCTTGAATGAAATGGAATTCGGCTAAATAAGCAAGAGCCAGTAACGGGCGAATAAACACAAATCCAGGATATTATTGGGGGTGTCGACCCTCGTAGTGCTGTAAAACGTCGCCTAGCCGATGTTTCAGATGATAAAAATTTTAGATGATGTTAAACGAAAAATACGATACGACGTACGATGACTGGTCAAGGTGTAGGTCATCGTAAAACACCTATAAAGAGGATAATAGGGAAAGTGTGACCAAATTAAGAAAAGTAAAAGTGTATTGATGTGTTTAACCTTTAATAATGATGCTGAATTGGCAAACTATTTTTTCCATAAACTCAAGTGGCAACTCTGTAACTATTTTTGTATTATAGTGAATGTTTAAACAGATTCTCTCATCATTATAAACGTCAACTGATTGTATCAGCAAGATGATTTCCTCATCCCTCCAGCCCAGATCTGTTGCTAAGAGTGCAAATTGGATCTCTTCTCTGTGAACCCTACAATCAGATCAGTTCGTGAGTGAATCCATTTATTAGTTATTTAATCCGTTCATTGCAATCACAAATAACAGATGTACCTATCGAGATTCAATATCCGCATGGAGTACTCTACCAATATGCGTTGAGATACCCATCGAAATGGGAGGGGTGTTTAAAATTTTTTTTTATATCTGAAGACTAAGTTAGTAAACCGAAGATGGGTCAGATCTTCACAGTACAAGCGATCAACATAGTATCCACTGAAGACAAATTTCCTGTATACGTGTTTTAATCAAATTGAAGGTATTTTTAAACGAAACATCTCTAGGAGCCTCAGCAGCAAGTTTTACCCACTTAATCGAAGTTATATTAAGAAGTTATATTGAAACTTTACTAAGTTATTCTCAAGATGCAAAGGAGTCCCATTTACAATCATGTGAGAAGGATATTTACAATTTAAACAGATGCAGAGACACATAGAGGCAACGCTATAAGGCATTTCTAAAACATTTTAACAACCTATGAATAATTATGGACCGGGTAAATGGTAGTATATTCTCTCAGGAAAGCTTATTCCTACCTATCGTGGATCACTGCGTTATGCCGTAATCTAGATCCAACAACTCTGAATTTGCTCTTAACTGTGTTAAAAGTGCTCTTTAGTGGCACACATACTACGGCAACCAAATGCCTATCTTTAAATTACTGGATGCTTATCTTAATGTACGTAAGTGAAATTATCTCCCTTAAACATATGGAAATGAGAAAATCTGTGCTTTTGACCGATAAGGCAAAATATCCAATCAAGAGAATTAGAGACTGAAAATTTTTAACTTTACCACCCAAGGATTATCGAGCATTATTATACCTAACATCGTTAATGGTAAACTTACCTCAGAAGGTAATAATAAGGAATTGTACGAGAGCACGATGCTTAATTCTGGAATAACTATGGGAAAGTCATCCTTTAAATTTACCCTTTATCAGGACTTAGAGCGCATCAGTTTTACATGTGAATGGTCAACCATATTTCTCCGGTCGTTCAGATTATGAAGATAGGAATGGATTTGGAAGACTCACATTCTCGTCATGCTCCACGTCCTTGTTGTTAACAATTTATTTCCAATCACTTGTATCTTGCAGTGATAACGGTACTAGGCGTCGATCTCAAGAATTGTTGCCCTGAGAATACTAGTTAATGGCACAAACGGTAGGAGCGACCGGAGTCGCATGGCAACGGCGCAGGGGGGTCGAATCCTAGTTCGGATCCCTAGGTTAGCAATTACCTAGAAGTTCCCTCCTTGAATAGGCGCTATGCCCGTGAGGTGTGAACTTTTTCCAAAAAAAAAAAAAAAAAAAAAATACGTTGATTAACAGTTGATCTTTCAGCCTGTAATGCTCTATCATTCTCAATTATTCTAAGAAGAAAGGGTACATTAGGGTTGAGCTTCAAATTTGGACAAAGTTTGACACCCTCTGTCAATCATCGAGATTGACAGAGTACGAAATATAATCTTAAAATTATTAATGATGAATGAAGAAGAAATATTAAACGCCTTTAGAAACGAAAGAAGAATTTTAGGTGTATTCGCCTGTAATGAACTCCGTTCTGTGAAATTGGATACCGACTCTGGTTCTTGAATCTTCAAAGTACTTGCTCTCCTAGGGATGTTTCAAACAAATGGACATTGGATAGCCGTGTATAAGAATAAAAATAATGATGCATATTTCCTGTGACTTGCTGCATTTAGAAATTTTATGTTTAGTAAATCACATTATGTAACAATCTTTTTTAAAAATATAAATAATGTTCAAACTATGTTAAGACCTTATGTTTTCGTGTACAACCTATAAGGTCTAATTTATGTGGTGTATACTTTATTTATTTCATTATAAATGATAAGTTTTTAAAATAAATATGTGTTCTTTTAAAAGTAAGTTTGTAAACTAATAATAATTTTTGATGTTAAGATATTATCTGCATTTCCAGTGCTTATAGCTAGTTTGCACTGAATGTATATCCATGTTGAACAACTTGTTTTGCTGTTCCATTTGCTGCAGGTTTTAAATGCATTCTCTTTGTTCAAATATGACTTGAATCAATAGATCATGCGATCAATAGATAAGTAGATCAATAGATCATTGGATGGGTAGGTTGGGCCTGAGTCTTGAATTTATATGAGTTTACTGGGATTTAGGTGTATTGTAATAAAACTCATGACAATTTTACGTAAAAAAATTTGCCTTAATCAAATATGATAAATAGATCAAAGTAGATCAATTTAGATCACAAACTGGTCAGGAGGGTGTGTGTGTGTGTGTGTGTGTGTGTGTGTGTGTGTGTTTGTGTTTGTGTTGTTGTAAGGTGTGTGTGTGTGTGTGTCGTTTAGCATGGTATGTTAGAGTTGTTTGTATATGTTCATGAATACATGATAATAAACTTAAGTTGTATATAAAAATAATAAATAATATAATATATAAATAATACTAATAATATAATAATAATAATGAATAATTAATAATAATTAATAATAATAAATAATAAAACTGCTGTTTAGATAAAAACAGATTGGTTTAAGTAAGGACAAATGTATATCTCGTTACCCTTTCAATGTGTCAAAAGAATATTAAATTATGAGGTCATTCCTTCGAATTTCTTGGCTGTCTGTGAAGGCTTAGCAGATACAGTTCTCTGG
This sequence comes from Trachelipus rathkii, assembly GCA_015478945.1. Lineage (NCBI taxonomy): Eukaryota > Metazoa > Arthropoda > Malacostraca > Isopoda > Trachelipodidae > Trachelipus > Trachelipus rathkii. The sequence goes on from JABUQX010021914.1 coordinate 15,755, forward strand.
ATTGGCTATCCCCTTGAGCGTACAAGATTACGTAATGTATAGGCGTCTGGTAGAGACAGAATTTACCACACAATGCTCTATTGTGGAACCTGCAGGGAAAGTGAATCGCACTGCGATATAGGTTGTTATAGAGATCTAATGTGAAAAATAATAATAATAATAAAAATAATAATAAAATAATAATAATAATAATAATTAGATATTAATAATTAATAATAATAATAATAATAATAATTAATAATAATAATAATAATCAATAATAATAATAAATATTTTGTGCGGTTGTGTATAGTTAAGATTGAGATTGCTATTCTGACTTCTGGCTGGTAAGTTGAAACTTCTAATTTTTAGTTTACCTGGTTTATGAATGCTGTATGTCAGTTAAGCTAGGATGAGATATATTTTTGTTGAGTTTTCAATATTACAATGATTAATGTAAAAATTAACATTAAATATTATTAGAGATATGTTTGAAAAAAAGTGTTGTATATTTTCATTTAACTTGGGAACGTATTGATATATTTAACAACAAAAGCAAACAGCAACGAACAACAGCCAACAACAACACACAACAACAACAACAACAACTAACAACATCTACAACGTAAACAAATTTTATTGTATAAATTCAGTCGACATTTCAACAACAACAGCTGCAACAAAGAATTTATTTTGTTATGTTATAAAAAAAATATCGAAACTTTGAATCTAAATAGATCAATAGAATCAATAGATCAATAGATACAAAGATCAAAACTGGCTCAGGTGGGTGGTTGGATGATGGTATGTATTTACTGATTTACTGATTTAGGGTATGTAAATGCAAATTTTAATAATAAAAATTTTAGTAACAAAATTGAATCTATGTATAGATCAATTAGATTAAAATAGATCATAGATCACGGATGGGTAGGGGGTGGTGGAGAGGGTAGTTTGATTTAACTGATTTTTACTAAGATATCTAGCTGATTTTTAGGGTGTATATAAAAAACATGACAATTTTAGTAAAATTTGACCCTAATCAATAAGATCAATATATCAATAGATCAATAGATCAATAGAATCAATAGAACAAACTGGAACAAAGGAGGGTGCTTGTTTGCGCCTTGATTTTGATTTTATCTGATTTACTTGTTCTTAGGGTATGTAAAAACGTAAATTTGTATGTTATAAAACATAAAAAAGGAATAAGAAATTTTATTTTATTATTTTTATTTTTTTTTTATTTATTTTTTTTTCTTGAATGGGTCCTGAAACCATTATTTTCGAATCTACAGAGACCCAATAACTATAATTCTATCTACCTATTAAGTATCATTACACAAAATATTTAATAACTCGGCACGGCACCGGAGCCAGCACCCGGTGCGTGGCATATTATCCAACTCCTACTCCTCTGAGTCAGACTACTTTTCTTCATTCTTTCCATTCTTTATTCTTCCTTCTCCTTCTTCATTCCCCCTTTTCGAACCTCTGTTTTGCAAGCTCTGTGGCTCTTTTTTCAGCGAAGACAGATCCTAATGGGGAAGTACCTGACACCCTAATACTACGGACTTTTACCATCAATAATTCGAAGATCTAGGTTCGATAACCCTTATAAAGGACACCTAACTTGTTGTTGTTATACGACTTTATTAACTCGGCACCACAGTGGCTCCAGCACCGGCCGGAGCCAACTCCACAGTTTCACATATCAAGTATTTCTAAGAATCTCAACTCTGAATCCTCTCTCCAAATTTCAAACTTCTACCAGCCTTAAAGTTCGATTTTTTGTGGGGGGTGGGTCCCCTCGGGCCTGTGTGAGTACCTCGTAATCATGCGACGATGGTTTATCCGCTCCCATCCTAACCCCCCTCCAAATTTTAAACCCGATACGAATAAACCCTAACGCCATGTAAATATTTGGTTATATTCGGAGACTTAGAAAACTGAGCGAGTGGAGCCGGAAGCTAGAGAAAGTCATTGTCATAATTAATATAATAATAATTGCAATATAAATAATAATATATAATAATAATATATAAATAATAATATAATAATAAAATAATAATAATAAATAATATAATTGATATAATAGATAATTAATTAATAATAATAAATAAAAACTTCAGAGGATGAGGCGGAAATCGGTGAGGTGCGGTGCGGTGCGCGGTGTGTTAATCGGTGGCGGTGCGGTGCGGTGCGCTGCGGGGTCACAACCGAAGAAAAGAATGAAAGTCATAAAAAATAATATTCGGTAATTAAACATTTATTTTAGTTTATTTATTTTATTTATTTATTAAATCTATTTATTAAATTTAAATTTTAATCATTGATTTATATATTAATTTTATTAGTTTAAACATTGTATATAATATAATTTATTTCCTAATTAATTTTAATTAAAAGAATCTTTTTTGTGAATGTGAAGTTTCGAAAAAAAGCTTCGCCTTATTTTTCAGGTTCACTTCTAGGAGGCTCACGTCCTCTACGGTAATTAAAAAAATTAACCACGCAAAAAGGGTCCGCTATTCAAATATTTTTCGCCACGATCCCACCGGGAGGAAAGTGCCGTTCATAACTATTACTATAAGTCCCAATTTTCAAACTGGCTCGTAAGCTCATTAAGAGTATTTTAAAGAAATAAATGCCATCATTTTAAAATATTTAGCTCCGAATATATCTGTAGATAATGATATCTGATCAGCCCTAGATAACTTCTCGAATACTGCTGCATTCTCAATTTACTGTATTTGAAGTTGTGGTACTATCTATCTCTCGTAACTAAAAAAATATTTTGTCTATCTAGAAACAAGAAATTTTGGCTGAAGATGGGCAACATTTCTATGAGTTCCTCCTCTTCAGTTGTTGTGAATGGCTGGTTACTCATTACATATAAAACCTATTTATATCATATTTCATTGATTTAACCTCATTAATATCAAATTTTTTGTTTCAATAAAAGTACTAAACATTAATTGCATTGTTGATTCCATGCTTTAGGTCTACAACAAAAATATATTTAAGATAAAAATGAATGATTTTTATCTTAAATAAAGGTTTAAAATCGTTACAGATTTCCAGAATATTCCTTTTGAAGAGGGTGATTTTCTTAACGAAAGAATAAGTTGCGATCAATGCGTTGTTGTCTTCAGGAACGGATCTTTCCAATGGAGATATTGTGATGAAGAAAATCATTTGTTTTGTTTTTAAATGAAACCACAATCAATAAATATGTCAATTTATTTTCTTAACTTTTTGTCTATTTTGAATTGTGGATAAATCTAATTTTCGATAAACTAAATTAAATGGCAATTCTAACTTAGTGAGTTTCGTCAAAAGTAAAATTTATTACAATCTTTTTTCTTGAGATATTTATGCTGAAATTAATACCAATCTTTTTCTATCTATAAATGAATCAATGTATAAAAAATGAACAAAACATTAAATTTATTTTGATTTTAAACAATTCTTAAGTGTAAACTTTGCAATTTAAAAATAATAAAAATTAAAAAGACCTAACTTTAATTTTCATAAATGTAATTTCATTTATAAATTCCGGTTCCGGCCGGAACCGGAAAATGTAAAATTCTGGGGTACATTGCCGAATTATGTATTATAACTATTATATAGCCATATATAGAAGTAGAAATATCTATATAGTAAATATAACATATAAATTATATATTATATATTTTATATATTATATATATATATATATATATATATATATAATATATATATATATATATATATATATATATAAAGAGAAGTAGTTTAGTTAGCGTATTTAGAAAGGCATTCTCGGGTTTCCAATGGAATTTTCGGACTTTCTCAATAAAATTAATTCTGATTCCCATTTATCTATTGAAAAACTCATTCTGTCGATAGAGAAATGAACACACCTCAAAAAATAGCAATATTTAACTAGTTATTTTAAAATTCATTTTCCTATAAAAGCTTATTACGAACTAGCGACACTTCTGCTTCCCAGCGTCAAGTAGGCAGAACTAAATACTAGTGTATCACTTAGTAACAATAATTTGACTTTGGAATCTATTTTATTTGATTTCTAAAATGAAAGTTTCTGATTTGTGTTCTCTTCTATCAACGTAGATAGCAGCTCCCTGTTTCAAATACAGTTCTTAATTATTCTCAAATCTTTTCCATTTGTTTCCAAACTCTACAACATCCCCCATCAAGTCCAATTGTCTCATTCTGCCGAAAAGTCTTTCATAGTCAACAATGCATAAGTTTCAATCATTTT
>JABUQX010021914.1:25000-30000 GCA_015478945.1 Trachelipus rathkii
ATATAGAAAAACGTATATATATATATATATATAATAATATATATAATATATCTATATAATATATATACTCATATATATAATATATATATATATCATATATATATATATATTATACACTCATTATACATTTACATTTAACTGCACATACATACATATACATGCTATTTTATTATCATTATTAATATTATTAATTAAAATGTTAAACACAATATTTCACTATTAACCACCACTAATTATCTATATATTTAATATTAATATTATAAATTATGTTACCCTCTTATGTTATTATAAATTTAATATTATTTATGCACTACACTATATTTCACTATTATATTAAAGCTATTCAATCAACTATTCCTATATTAAAACATTGCTGCTGACATTATTATAATATTATCATTAAACACCACTATCCACTGTTATTACTATTAATATGTTAAACTATATATCACACATTCGCGAGGGTGAAGATAAAATAGTGATAGGAGAAGTGAGTTTCCCAAAGCACCTTGCTACCAATGGAAGAGGAATTTGGGCAAAATACCAAATTCATATGATCTCACACCGTCCGACTTGAGAGGACGCCAGCTTCACCTTTCTACCAATTTATTAATTTAAATTTCTTCTTTATATTATTTATTTTGTATTTAATAATTAATTATTCCCAAATTTGAACAAAAAGAATTTATTATTAATTATTAGGGCAGCTCTGGCCCAGATTTGACAATCTAAATGACAATTTTAAATTGTTCTAAAAATTTACATTTTATTAAAATCCAAAAATCGTAGATTTCCTTTTCCTTTGGACAATTTGCTAGCTACTCAACCAAAAGCTGCTCTTTTCTCTCTCCTCTTAAAATATTCCAGCCTGTTCAATCATCAAAAAGTTCTTAGATCTCTTCTATTTATCACTTTTTATACTATCTTCTTTCTTTCCAAACTCTCTCTCTCTCTCTCTCTCTCTCTCTCTCTCTCTCTTCTCCTCTCCTCTCTCTCATACTCTCCATCTCTCCTCTCTCTCTCTTCTCTCTCTCTCTCTCCCTCTCTCTTCTCTCTCTCTCTCTTCTGCATTTTGAGTTGCCTCTATTCTTCCGCATTTCGATATGACTGAAGTGAATAATAGATAATCACGATATAATAATAATATAAATATGATTATCACCAGTAGTCACATTAAATAAGACTATATATAACAAATATATATAACATATATTAAAACAAATATATAATACAATATATTATATATATACTATATATAATATATATAAATTATATATAATAAATTTTTGAAAAAGTGATAACCTTTGTTTGGTAGTCTTGATGCAATACACAAACCAAAAACGGAACAAAAATTAGTCTTGCTTCTAAGACCATTCTTGTGTTTCTTTGAGTAAGTAAATACAATTGAGCCGAATTTAACTTGGTGTTCTAACAACGGGTAGAAGGACTTTCATAAAATATTAAACCCAATTGATCAAAAAGAAAAATGTTAGTTTTTTATTTATTAATAAACTTACTAGCCCATGGCTAAAAGCTTAATATAAAATGAACTAAAACTAAATGATGTGATTGTATTAACATTGGTATTGTGAGAAATATGTTGGTAAAGCGGGAAACATGAAAACGGTTAGCGGACATTACAAGTCATTTAGCTAAGTACTTAGATGAATATATTCAAACTATTGGATTTGTGGGTATGTCAGCTATGGGGATATGGGAACATTATGGTCGTATTAAACTTAAAGAACATCTTTATCTTTTTCTTCACCGAGAGTTGGCGAAGGACGCTCGGGTAAAAATTTATGTTGGACTGATGTCTTGTAATAAGTAGTCTTTAAAGGATACCTGGAGAAATACTGTGAAAAAAGGTAATTTACCCATTGGATGGTAAAGATACTGTTTATTTTGTTCTAAGTTTTATACTTTTTGTTATCCAACTTTTCTAAATGATGTCAAACCTTGTGGGATTTTTAAGTTGGTTTTTGGAATTTAGCAAGCTTGCGAGTTGATTATTTTCTTCTGGATCGTTGAAAAAAATAAAGAGATAGGATTAGAACTTAGAACAATTGTATTCAATGGGATAAGGAGTATTTGTATTCTAGGAGATACTTAGGTGTTTAGGATGTATATTTGATTACGGGGGTAATGAATTAAATGAGTGTTGCTCTTTTGGTTGGAAAATAAAGGCATAATAGGGCAAAATAAACACCAATATGATAAACATGATCGAGGCAGGTCCTATCTCTGTCTAGCGTATTTGACGGTATACTGCGAAATATTGTATGATGCGTCCAAAATTTGTCGTCCGCGGTGTCTAAATAGATATATGAATATGTGTTTTTTGAACTAAAGATTTTATTTATATATACTGGAATGCGGTATGATAAGCCATTACTGTTTCCCTTATTGTTAAAAGTGAGCAGGAAGTACAAATAGAGGTAGTATTTATATATGTATGCTAGAATACAGCGACTATAATGATACGTATATATGTTATATCAATATTATTATAATATATATATTCAAGAGATTTTATTTTTACCTTTAAATATATATCTACCCATAATGATGGGAAAATATAAGTATATTATTTTATAATCCTATATATATATTAAGGAATTATTATTTAAAATTGTAATGAGCGTAAACCTAAAAATTATGATATATATATTGTAGTGACCCTATTTATTTCTATTAATATGTATAAAACTTATTTCAATTGTGTTTTTTTTTTTCTTTATTGAAGTTTTTTCAGAAAGATTTGATATAACTAGCGGCAGCAAATTTTGAATCTTTTTGAGAAATAAATTCCAAATCGTATATTAAAGAAAAAAAAGAGAGTCATTTTCTATTCCCCACTTAATCTGTTGAAATTTCGTATTTTTTAATTTTTCTTTCTCGTTTTATTTCCCTTTCATGTATTTTTTTTTTCCCAGAAATTTTTCTCATTTTTCCTAAGTGCAATTTATTTCATGGGGAAAAACTTGATTTAACGAGGTTAAACCAATTAGTTTTAAAAAATTGCTACACAACGATCTCTCTCTCTTCTCTCTCTCTCTCTTCTCTCTCCTCTCTCTCTCCTCTCTCGCATCTCTCTCTTCTCTTCTCTTCTCTCTTCTCCAAGGTGTGACGAACATGAGCACTTCAAATTTAGAATATCATTTGTAAAATGTTCTTCAGTGTTCTAATCATAATGGTTTCACTTTTAATGCAATTCACCTGTAATTTTTCATTGCGGGTTCAAATAATCAATTACGCAAATCAATGAATATATCTCCACATATGAATTCTAATAAGCGATTCATTTTCTTTCTGAATTACAAAAAGCAGTTTGGCAGATAAAAAATGCGATCATGAAACTGATTTATGTTTTCAAACAATGGATAGGCTAGGATACACACGAGAGTCATAGCACTTAACAGTCGTACGAAGAAGATGAGCGATTCATCCTGAAATTTTGGGTTTGTTTAACATATCCTGACATCAATACTTTTCATTTTGTGGCTTAAAAATAGGTTTTCTCATCCTTCTTTATTGGACGTGTAATGATATTCTCGTAGGAAATCAATTTCAATTTTTATTAAAATGGGAAATTTTTATTCTTCTTATCATAAAATAAATGCATTTGGTAAAATTTACGGCTCTCACTTACTTACACTTGTCCCGGAAAAATAGCTTTAAACCATTAAATGCAGAAAAGGAAATTGCTAGTATATTTTAATTTTAATTTTATGGTTTATAGCCTTTCCACATGATTTACATTTTGTTCATTCAAGTAGAAAAAAAGAAATAATAGCTTTTTATCACTCATTCAAACCGATGAACTCTGAGCTATCAACCGATAATGAAAATGGAGAAAGGGGGAAACTATATTTTCCTCATTTTTCTATTTCATTTTTTCTCAAGACCTAATGAATAAAAAGAAAACTATAAATTACCTTTTGTTGCTCCGCAGTTTTATTGTTACCTCAATTCAAAATGGATCCTTAATTTTTTATTTATCTTTATCTTTCTTTATTGAATCGTTAGAATATTTTATTAGCCATTTCAGTTCGAGGTCAGTAGATTTAGATAACTGAGATAAGGAGGCGTGGAAAAAAATTTAACTGAGAAAGGTTTCAAAACATAAACAGATAATAATAATAAAAATCAAAATGGCTGCGAGAAATTTGAATTTTATTATTTGTTAGGGAAATATTTTTTGTTACGAAGTATGAGTCTAATTATTATTATTATTATTATTATTATTATTATTATTATTATTATTATTATTATTATTATTATTATTATTATTATTATTATTATTATTATTATTATTATTATTATTATTATTATTATTTTCGCTTTTTTCTTTTATATTGCTCAAACTTTTACACATAAATACATACATATATACATGCATACATACATACATACATACATACATACGTACATACATAAATATATATATTTTTTTTATATATATATATATAATCTATATATATATATATAATATATATATATATATTTATATATATTATATATATATTAATATAATATAATAATTATATATATAAAATACTATATATATATATATATATATATATTATAATATATAATAAATATATAAAAATATACACACACATATATATATATATATATATATATATATATATATATATATATATATATATATATATATATATATATATATATATATATATATATATATATATATATATAGATATATATATAATAATATATATATATATATATATATATATAATATATATATATATATATATATATATATATATATATAATATATATATATATATATTAAAAATATGTTCCACATTTGTTCAATACATAATTATCAATAAAGATTTCACACGTCCCAATCACCGTACATATGAGCAGAGAAAATAAGTTTAAAATATGTATGTAATTTATGTTGTATGTGATGGTGGTAATGTAATGTAACTATATGTATGTATGTATGTATGGTATGTATGTATGTA
>JABUQX010021915.1:0-14107 GCA_015478945.1 Trachelipus rathkii
CTTTTTGACCTTCTGTTCTCTGCAACGTACTCTGGGCTCATTGCGCTGGGTGGTTTCTCCTATTGAAGGGTTAGTTTTTTATCCCTGCCTTTTGACCTTTTTTTTTTCGGTCCGACCTTTTTTTGGGCTTTTGGACTATTTTTTTTTGGCCCTTTTACCTTTTTTTTGGGCTTCTTTCCTTTTAGACCTTTTTTTTGGCAACCCTCATTTCCTTGGCACTTTACCTAATTTTCGTTGCATTGCCCTAATTTTAGGCTTACCCTTTCGGAAGAGGGTCGTCGCCAAACGTGTTGCGTACTAGCAGAACGTTGTGATCTTCGTATTGCCTTTCTTTTCCTCTCCACTTATTTTTTACCTTTTACCCTCCTGATATTTGCTCGACCCTCGTGGTCAAATTTGTGCTCTACTTGTATTTTTTTGAATCGTTGTTCTTTTAGGGTGCTTATGTTTCCTTTTTTGTGATCCGTTTTAACCTTTGTATCCTGGGGCTTCCTTGTCATGGTGCTGATCCGTCGCGCTGGTGGAAAGTCCTTGGTTCAAATTCTCTGGGCTTATCTTTTTTCTTTTTGCATTATTGTGTTGCTGTACCTCGTTACTCTTTCACGTTCGCCGTTCCTATGGCCGTCAACTGGTGTCCGCCGGTTCAAGTTCCGCCTTTTGGCGCTTGTTTTTTCTATGTCGGCCGTCTGCTGTGGAGCTCTCGGCATGGCGGTGCTCAATTCTTCCCGCGTGTTACTCTCCCGCCCGAACCGCCGGGTTCATCATCCCTTTCTCTAGTCTTCGAATATATAAAGGCATCTTTCTTATAGCGCCCGATACAGGGATGTGAGCGTATTATGTTCATATGTTCAGACTATCTTCTCCGGGTTATTTTTCCATGTCCTTTCTAAGTCCTATATTACCAGATTGAACTCCGCCATCCCTAAATTGGTGGACGTGAACTCTCTCTCTGTTTCCTATGTTATATGGTTTCTCATACCTTCTATCAGTCAATACACCTTGAAGTGACTATAGCGCTTAATAGCACCTGCGCTTTGTTAGGATCACCCCTTATCCCTGTCTTTTTTTGTTTATGATTTGTTATTATTTCACTTTTCACTTCTTCCTATGATCTTTTACAAGGCATCCGTTGTTACGCTTCTTTATTATTTGGAAATCGTGTGCAACAATTAAAAATCAATTATCTGGCAACCTGAATACAATAGAAGTAGATAATGTTTCAACCCAATGGATAAATAACTTTGGCACTTATCTAGATATTATATTTATTTATATTAACTGGTATGAAGAGTATTAGAATAGGATCTTTAGTAATTTATATCCTAAATGACTACTATATAGGGTTAATGCATTAATGAGCAATAAATATTTTATTTGGGTTACATTAGATTTTTATCTATATTATTTTATTTATTGTGTACTTACACAATCGAAACGGGTTATTATTTTCGAGTTTTGTTCGAGTGAAACGGGATGTGAGTGGCTTCCATCAGTGAGGCCCGCCAGGGGGCTATGGCTGTACACGTGCGGGTATCCTATCTACAAACAAGATTGCTCTTGATTCTGGGGTACTTGGCGGATACTTTAATTTACATCATTTTATGGTAGCGTACATCTTCCTGATCTTCTTTAGTGTAGCTCGCCATTTCTCATATCAGGAACCCCACACTTCCCTCGGTAATTGTTTTTTTTCTTCTTATTATCTACCGATATGGCTGTGGCGGACTTCGTCTCCTAGACTTATTGCGATACTCTCTCTGTGAAGTGATAGATTCGCCTCCTTCTCTCTCTATCCACTCATCTTCTTTGCCGTATATGCGAGCGTAATGCTGTCTTACGCCTTTCTGTTTATTTTCTCTCTTTTAATTCTCTGTTTGTGGATAAGTTGTTTACCGTGTTTTTTAAGATCGCATTTCCAATCTACGATTCTTAGTCGTTTCTCATTTAGTCCTTATATGCCTCTTGTCAAAAGTTAATTCTTTTCGCCATTGCACGTTTCTGGGTGGTAGAATAATTATATGCTCTGATGTCCTCTGTTCATACGTCATACGTTAATCCTTTTGCTTTTTAAGAGTAAGCAAAATCTCTGTCGTTCATTCTCTCTTTATTCGATTATGTCGCGTTAGGATTATTAGGACCTGTGCATTCACTGAAAAGTATCAGCTATTTCTCCAGATCCTATCTCATCAGTCAGGTTTCCTAAGAATTTCCCCGTATCTGAGGAATAAATATTCTACTTTTCACGAGGCCTGTGAAACACAGCTGTCGGTGTCACATGTACTATTTTACCTTCTCTGACTCTAGGAGAATCGTCAGGAGTTTATTAGTGGCGGATTTTTTCTGTATCGGGCCCGCGCAGTGAGAGCGGAGAGTAGCGATCAGCAACAGTTTGTTAGCTCTTTTTGCTGTCTTTATTTAGTTGAGAGCCACGTATGTGTTAACCTTCAACTATATGTTTTTATCTTCCGTCTGCTACAGTGAATATTTCTAAACTCCTTTAAGAATCATACTCTCTTCATTTATATTTCCCCAGACTGTGCAATAGCTTAGTCTGCTATGACGATCGTCTTCATTCTTTGGGCAATATCTGTTATTTGAGTGCTATTCGTTTTTTCTCCATATATGTAATTAAGACAGTAATTTTATTAGCTATTATATTCGCCATTTCCAGGGTTTGCTTTCAATATTGTCTTGGTGTCAAGTATGTTACGCCCTCAAATCGTTCCTTGTCCTGAATATCTCTTGCCGTAGTTATTTGATAAGGTAATTTACTTCGCACGTTTTTTTAGGGTCGCGTTTATTTTCATCGTGGCAACCACTGGCGTGAATGTTTGTTGCTGGGTCCAGTTTTTCTTTCCCTTTCTATAGAATGTCTCTTTTTCAAGTGGTATTTTTGGTCGGGCGTATGGAATGTTATTGATCTATGTGATTGTGTGAGGGAGAGTGTGCTATTATTCTTTCATGTATCTGTTTGGAGATTCTCTGATTGGGACCTTTCTCCGTAGCAATGCTAATTTCTCTCGAGCTCTGGATCTACAGGTTATATCCTTGCTCCTCTTACACATAGCGGCTGAGTGTCGCGTATGTTCTGCACTTTTCCCTTTTCTATATGGCTTTGTCTCATGCGCTTTGTCATGTTCTACAAAGAGAAAACTATTAGCCCGATTGTCATGTCGGCGCCAGGAGGTGGACGGCGGATGGAGTGGGGGGTTTATCCGGAGTTCTTGGATTCTTGAGTGAGGTAATGTGACCCGGGTGCTGTTTTCAACATTATGCCGAGAGTCCGAAATATAGTGGGTTGATATTGCGAGTTGTTCTTTTGATCGAACTTTATCTATCGCGTAGGGGCTGTTTGCAAGATCCCGGTGAGTGCGTACGTATGTCTCTTCGTTTAGGTGCGGACCTGTGCTCTGGGAGATTACGGGCTCTTTGTGTTTTCGCTGGTTGACTATATAAGGTACATGTGTTGTAGGTCGGATAGCCAGTCTGTGGCTAGATACTTTCAATCTGTAACTTTGCTAAGTCTTGCGGTTCTGGGAGTACGTACAATAGACCGAAGGGTTTCTCGTTAGCGGGCTGCACCTCGTACGATTGAGGGGCCCTCACCTACCTCTAGTTTTCAGCATTTGGAGTTCATTACCAATGACTGGCACGTATCCTTCCTAACTTCTCAGTTCTTGTTTCGTCGTTGTTATTTACAACAGTGACCTCACACTCTTTTTTCATTTTCGTCCATTCGCATTCCCATATTCTAATTACTTCATAACCTTTCGACTTATAATCCGCTTCCTGTCTCATGGTTGTACTGTACCTATCAAGACTTGATTTGCCATAGAGTTTTTCTAAACCTTTCTTACATGCTTGATGTCCGTGAAATACACAGCCATGGAAGAGAAAGACAATCTTCTTCATGGCTACCAGTTGGAGGAGGGGGACGTCTCTTATTCAATTCTATCGTTTGTTCATTAACGTTGAGTTGACGGACAGATAAGAACTCATTAAGGTCAAAGGGTACGTGGTCTTCAACTGGAATTTCAGCGTACCCATCAGGCTTTAGATACCTGTTTTTGATTTTAAATTTACGTTCGCCTCCATTCCTTGCATGTTCGATCCGATGACCCTTATACATCTCCATGAACGTAAGCCACTTCACACCATCATACGAGTAGTTTGAATCATCAGTACGACCTATATGAGCCAGTGTATTTTTAGGCATGAAGTGCATTTTATATATCATGAATGATAAGGCAGCAATGGTAGAACAATCAAGTAAGCAGTCGACTTTATGATCCTTAAGGAAGATTCCCCTGAATTTCTCGAAGGATTGACGTAGAATATTAACGTCTTGAACGCAGTAGGTTGTACATTCCTTCATGATGTCGTAATCCTTATTGTTAAATGTTTGATACCAACGTTCAAAATCGGCCTTTTCACTGTCGGACATACGATGTGTCTCAAAGGTTTCCTTGTCCGGAATTTTTCCCTTGTAATTTATATTCTCAAGGGTAAGAAATCGGTAAGGAAAGAACCCTTTAGAAAGCTCACCTGTAATGCCCATGCATTTAGGGAGTTTTTTCAGTGCACAGGGCATAAACATTAGTGTGTCCTTAAACTGGATATTGTGGTTAGCTGTCATAGTTATAATTTTGGTTCCACGCTTCACATAAGGGTTGGAATATATGGAACTGGATCGGTAAGGCCTGGCACAGCAAGTTTTTGCCCGTAAACAACTACTGATTGTCGACTTACCGCCATCTAGGTCGTGATTATGCTGCAACTAGAATGTTTTGATCTTCTTGTGTTTTTCGGCAAATCTGAATATATATTGTTGAGAAATTAGATCGACTGGGACCACTTCTCGTAGCTCTTCTGTTTGGTCTTCTAGATCAATTTGAATATCAGTCCTGAGCCGTTTCTCGCAGTCTCACATGGTTGATGAATTGTCTTCCTATTTCCTCTTCCCCGCAGTTTGCCTGGCATAAATAAATACTCAACTAAAGAATGATATGGGAATGCATATCTGTTTTTTGTGCGGCCTCCCTCCTTCACGAGTATTTATGATAAGGTTTCCGATATTCATAATATATAATGTAAAGGTGGGCTTTACGGTTTGGCGAAAGCATTATCTGTATGGCACCTTGATTTTCTTCAGTGAAACATTACTATGGTATTCGCCTTCTATACATTACTTCTCGTCGCATTACTCCACATTTAAGTACTGCATACATGTCATGTCGATGTTGCGCCTGTTTTATCAGCTACTGTCCATTATCGCAACAAGGTACATCTTAAAGGTACTTGCGGTGAGGGCTTTTTATGCATATTCAAGAAAGTCATTCATTATAGAAATCCCGATTGCATTTATCACAAATGTAATAAGCGTAGATATGTGTCACCTGAGAAGCTTACATTTATACGTTAAGCAATTGCCCGCAGTCTGTCATTCCGTACATCTCGTTTTTGTAATTGGTTTAATAAATGGTCGGTGAAGAGTTAGCACTGATGACATAAAAATCTGGTCCCTCTTGAATTCTGAGGTTCTATCACCTACCTAAAGCTAATCTTGATTGGAGATCTGCCAGGAAAAAGGATTAATCTAATTAATAATGCGGTTTCCTTCGGCGTCATATCCTATTACAAAAAGAGGTAGGTCCCTATTCTGTTCATGTGGTTTAAACACAACCTTGAGTTTGTCGTTCACATCTTTGGTAAAAACAAATATTCGGCAACCTATTTTTTCCTCTATTACTGCAAAATCATCTGCCTTTAGGGGTTCTTCATAAGTCAGTCCACACCGAGTTGCAATCTGGCCACCTAATTCATGTAGATTCTGAGGTGTAAATAATCCTATTTTAGGCGCTATCTTCCTCGGGTCTTTTTAGGTACATGGAGTGTGATAGCTGTATAGCATGTCAAGCTATAGCCCTGAATACCACATCTACACTGTTCTTTCATCTCCTATTTTCTCTGTTATTTTTATACTAGCTGTACTTTATTGACGTATGGATGTTTAAAGTTCACAGAAGAAGGATCAATTGGACCATTTCCCTCTGGATTGTGGCATATCTGTACATCTACTACGAAATCGTCCAACATGGCTTGGTCACCAGACTGAAAGAGTTCTAGAAAACGGTCCGACAGATACTGGGCAAGATTTGGACGGGAAATCTCTTCATGGGGAATGCGGATATGGAATTGTCCCCCATTCCTATCCGTAAAAAGGAAACCTGCCCGAAGGGTATATTCCCGATATGTCACTACGCTTCTAACCTGTTCTATCACGTTGTGTATCACAGCTACTAACACGTCGTTGATGTCTCGAGTACCGTTAAAGATCCGTCTGGTATCGACACGTACTCTGTAACGGTGGTGGTCGATAATCCCTGAATTACGCGTAGATCCTTCACGCGTAACTTTCAACAACTCTGTAGAGAAAGGTGCAGGTGGTTCATCAACCTCCTCCTCGTCATCGTCATGAAATACCTCAACACGTGAAGGACCCGCTACAGCTCCGTCATCTACATTCCGCCCAGGATGCCCTTTCTGTTTCTGTTTTTTCTGGAAAAAGAATGAAAATTCATAAACAATTGTGTAACATGCTATTATGTACCAATATTTTTTCAGTAATATTTTTCAGTAATATATAGAATAATTAGATTGTAACTTACCGACGATGTCGAAGTTGGGATATTCGCATCAGATAAGGGGGAGGGGGCATCTTCACGTGTAGCTGGAGATTCAGTGGATTCGCCAGTATTTAAGGCTTGCTGATTACGGGCAGGCACTCCAGATGATTTCTGTTGAAAGGTGAAAAAGAACGTGTAAGCTAATTGTAGACTGTTATAGGTGTAATATATACGTATTCCAGAATTTGAAATATGCTTACCTTTCCTTGTTTTTTCGACCCAGCGATGAGAGGTGTAGAATGACTTGAGGAATCACGGACTGTACGATCTGAATTGGATTTACCAGCTACTGCACCACGACCAGTTGAACCGTTACGGTTTTGGGCATCAGCGATACGACGAAGTCTGCGCCGTTCATATTTGGAGATTAACCTCTTCTTATTAGGACTGCTGGGTTTCCTACGTGTAATCTATAGACGGGAGAAAACATGTATGTAAATATAAAAACTAAATGTAGATTGTTATAGAACAGCTATAGAGATATATAGGGAAATCATGTATTGAAATACACATACCATTCCTTGATTTCCTTCGGTGCTGGTTCGGTTTGTAGAAATACATCCTCCACCAAGCTGTGCGTCACCTGCTTCTTCAGCGACACTGGTTGATGCTTCGGAATTGGCTCGTTCAGCATTATTACGTTGAAGCTTACGACGTTCGAGCTTGGATATCAGTCTTCTCTTAACAGGACTAATTGCATTCCGTCCACCTCTGACTTTATTGACACATTGACCCTTGGTTGGACACTGTAATGAAATAGCAGTATAAGTATATATTTATATATATAAAAGAATATCTATTGTAATAACGGTTATGAATATAATAACGCTTAAGAAACTTACTCTATGTTGAATCCTATTTTCAGTAGCTTGAGGATTAAGAAACAAGTTCATCTCTCTCTCAGTTTCAAGTAGAGCTCGCACACATTCCTCATCATTATCCGTGGATATATCAAGATCAACTTCACTAGTGTTCACTGTTTCAAGTCGTCGAGGTATTTCGTTCTCGGTCTGCCTAACCACCTTACGCTGCAAATAAAGGTGAATATATATATATATATATATATATATATATATATATATATATATATATATATATATATATATATATATATATATATATATATATATATATTATAATAATAATAATAAAAATTTGACGTCATTTACCCTTTTGCAAGGCAGGGCTGTATTCTGTCTTCGTTCAGCATCAGCTTCGACTGCCTTTTCATAGGCCCGCACAGCTTCTACTAATTCCACCTCTTCGCCAACTTCCACGAGTACGGATTCAGCCACAATTTCTCCATCTCCACTGAAAGTACGTTTTAATCCTCGTTTTTGATTAGTTCCAGACATATTTTCGTTTTTCTTCTTCTACAATTCTTTCCGCAGAGTGTAAAACACTGAAACAGAAATGAATATATATATATATATATATGCTTAATTAAATAAATTATTATATTATTAATTTCGAACACGATATATATATATATATTATATATTATATAATTATATATAATATATATATATATATAAACTTATTACATTGGAGCGTATGTAATTCACAGCCAATACGATGCAATCCCTGAAACACACTGAATAAATTTACCTTGACGCCTAGGTTTTTTATACGTTACATTTTAGCCCTGAGGGCGTGTATTTTAAGCCTAATAGGTAACCCCTGTACAGGAATGCTCGTAAAGGTTAACTAGTACTCTTTAAAGTTTACATATGTATTTCAAATGAGGAACAATGTCTTAAATCTAATATATATATATATATATATATATATATATATATAGTACGAAATATTATTATACGCTAAATTTTTCTTTTAAAATAAATGGAATACGTTGAGGCATCCATATACACTGAAACGCAGTTATAAAAATATTCTTTTATTGAGTAAAATTACATCATTTTTAGAATTTCCTGAACAATAATAAAATCGTTGAGTATTGGGTTTTTAGCTGAGAATACATTAACGAGATCTTCAAGAGGACGATTTTTAAGTAATCCTTGTAAAAAGTAAACGGCATAGAGCCCACATAGCTGTGATGAGTATGATTGTATCGGAAACGTTAAGGTTTTCATATAGCTTGAATTATTGTTTCTTAGGAATTGCTTTATATAAGGTGCTGAATATATATTCGATTGATGCAGGGAATCAACTAGAATCATACAGTTTTCATCAAGTTTGTATAGTACAGCCCAATGACCCTGAGTAGTTTCCCATCTAGGTGAAGTGTTAAATATCAACCCTTCGTTTACTCTTATTTTTATATCTTTTAATTCATTACTGGCGTACGTATGCTGAACCCTTACTGATGTTAAGTAATATCGCCACAGTTCGGTTCTCGTTCATGTTTTAACCGGTTAGAAGCACTTTCTAACCTGTCTAAGTTCACGAGACTCTGTATTCCCATATAAACCAAGGATGAAAACAGGACCTGTAAGCTCGATTGCAAAGATTTATATCCAATCCTACACGATCCACTCCGTTAACGCGCTTAAATGAGGTAGAGGCCAGACGAAGAAAGATGCGGGCGTTAGTTATAAGCAATATAAATTTAGAATTGTCAACGTAAATCTTGTAGTGTAATTCCCGTTCCTGAATCACTACACTGCACAGTTTGAGCTATCCAGATCGTAGAAAGGCCGAGAGCACAACGACTCATAGGGAATGGTGCTATAAGACCGTTTCGTCTCCCTACCGTGTGAATGGCCCATCGATTTGAAGACGATGCCGTTCAAATTGAAATGGTTGGAATTTAAAGGTATGGCTTTTTTTATACTTGCTGCGTACAGCTGTAGTGCTCAACTATCCTATACAGACTGTTCAGGGGAAAGAGTGGCGTTAACAATGTTGGGGATATTAATATTTGAGATAAGCCAGGTGTAAAGTTAAAAATCTTTGTCTCCACTCGTATCAATGGGTACTTTGCGGTTGAGGAAAGAAGTGAGATTTTTCAATTTCAAGATGTCTGTTAGCTGTGAGTTTCACTTTGCGTAACATAAATATAGGTTCCAACAATTGAAATCTGGTGATGGGAGTAACTACGTGCACCGCTTTTAGTGGCTTTACTTTCAATGCACACTGTGGTGCACGCCCTAGTCAATTTCAACCTTAAGTTCCACCTGGGGTAGAAGTCGTTCTGATTAAGTAGATCTCCCATTAGTCGGCCGTAAATTCGTAGGTGTTAGAATTGGAGATTCGCTTGCCCTGTCATATGCTTATGCTCAATCTTTAAAGCTGTAAGACCCAAGGACTGCAGGTGGGATTGTCTTGCTCTTCACTAAGTTTAAAAAGATTGTTAATGTATTACTTTGTAAGGTATAAGGCTGTAGCTTGAATTAACCAGGTTTTCATTAAGGAATATTTCCAGCTGGCTGAAAGCGGTATACAAGAAGTTACTCTCAGTGTAAACGACATGATCGTCGGATGTAGGTAGGTCGCTTCCGTCTTCTGATAAAAGTTTCACTTTCAAGTATAAATGGATGTCACAGGGATCGATGTAAAAGTCCCCCGATCCAGTTACTATAAACTCTAAAGGTGCATCGCTATTGGTAATCGAGTGAGTGGGATTGATAGATACGTAATTGCTATTAAGCAGACTCACTTGAGTTGGCGGAACATTAAAAAGATTTAATTCTGATTTACAACAGCCATCAGACGCACTGGTTAAGAAATGCATCCTGTCGGTTCAAAAGCTTGCCTAAGAATGAATAGAATATAACAACACGCCTCTTATATACTCTACCTAGATAAGGTTATATATATATTCTGATGAGCCCACAGTTCCATTGTAACCTTTAGGCGAGTAAGAAGTGTTATCGAACCTTCGTGTAAAGAACCTTGCTATTTTACTGTGTTCATCATGGTTAGAGCTAGCGTTTCATCTCTATACACGACATTGTACAGTGGGAGGAAATTCTTCCAGCCTATGGAGTTTCAATTGTTTATAAAAGAAGACCCGAAGGTAGTGAATTTTACACGTGTACTAGCTTCCGTACAAACTATAGTAACCAAAGGGTATTTATGAATACAGAAGAACTACTTAATGTATGTTTACAGGCCGAAACATTCATTTCGCAGTGCCGTAATCCTTCGGTCAGTTTATTCGGGACAAAAGTAGTTATCTCACAGAGTGTAACGAGGAAACCTAAACAACTCACTATCGAGTTTTCAAAGAAACATAACATAATCAGAATGGAGGTCCGAGTATGGAGAGCGTATAACTCGTGTACATTTAAACGCACCCATTACGGATTCTTTATTACAGGAATACAACAGTTGAAGTATATGACCAAGATTCGCAAGAGGGTATTATTACAGAGTGCAAGGGTTGACATGTTGAGTAATCACGTAAATACGGCACATTATATGTTGTATGAGGAATACTACACATTTAAGAAAATGCTTGCGGGTAACTCTGAAGATATTATTGAATACTTCTTGAGGATTCCATAGACATGTATAAAATTTATATTTCAATGTTAAAAAACCAATTTGGTAGTGATTCTATTTCAACTGATGGGCCAGGATTAATTATTTAGAACATGCCTATGATTTCTATACGTGCATCTTTTCACATATTATATTCAGGAGATGGCGGTGATGATACTAAGAGAATACCTATTGGAAAACGATCTGAACGAGTGGCATATGTTGTAAAGCCTTCGAAAGAGAAGCTTGCAAATAAGCCGTAGAATGAACTTTTAGGTTTAACGTATAAAATATAATTTAAACGGAAATCAATGTATACTAAGCTACATCCTTACTCGCACACAATAGCTTACCAAAGCAGGTAGGATGTGGTGTAAATTCATGTTCGCGTACACCTGCAAATGTCTTATAGCCCGGCTCCAACTGGATGCGGAAAAATTTGCAATACTAAGATTATTAAGTGAATTAGAGATATTTGAAGAGCCACCTGTGAAAATAAATGGTGGTTATACGTAATTTCAAGCAAGAGTTGATACGAAATAATAAAATTTATTCATTTTTCATGACAGGCAATCTATGACAGTAAGAATCGTTTAGAAGGAAGCATAAGGACATAATGTAATATACTGGATGAGCTCGATGCATAGGTGAATATCTGAGGTAGCCGAAATCATCTAAAAGCAGTTTATTCCGAACCATCTAAATATCTCAATGTTCTTTATTACACAGAAATTTTCACCCACAAGCAAGCATATGCGTTAGTATCTCATCTGAATACTCAGTACTTGATCTTTTCGGGCCAGAGGACGCGATATGAGTCAGATCAACGTGCTAGCCATCAAATGTTTCCCCTTCAAAGGAAAGAGTTCTTAAAAATATTTAAAGAGGTTACTTCGATCCCCCACGGTTATTTGATGTGCGAACTTCACCCTAAAACACATACAGAGTGTTACTCCGACAAACATTCTGCTTCCGAAATCGAAAACTGTTTACATATTCCTGAATAAGTATGATAAAGAAATATTCCGTGATGAAAAATATAAGAAAACTTAGTAAGAAAAGAAAAACGCCGAAAATTACTAGAAAACACCTGCATTTGAAACTGTAATATGCGAGGTCGCTAATATGGTAACAACAGGTCATTCCATTGAACTAGTCGAGTGAGGTTACTCGCAAAAGAGCAACCATCATTCGTAATCTTACTCCGTATAAGTTAATGAGTACGAATAATTGAATGTTTAACGGCAATATATAAAAAGCAACTGTTAACACAGGGGGGAGGGGTTTTTCTCTCCTATTACTACTTTTCCAGTAGTGTTGCGCCCCTTAGTCAGTATAATCATGTCAATATACAGAGAGTAAATCATCAAGCGTAGGGAGCAATTGATTTCAGAAGGACCTTGTTTAGTAAATTTCCCTTCGACATATACAAAGCCCCTGACCCAGGACTCCTATTCTTGTGGCGTTACTAATTACTCCAAAGACTCTCCTCCCGAAAACACTACTCAAGATCCCGCGAGTGAACAAATACGTACTTTTGCAAAAGGAAACTTTAAGCAGAAAATATTGAACTAATCAAATAGTTAATGTAGAGCACGAAAATGGATGAACTCATGATACAAAGGAAAATATGCTTACAAGAAATTATTAGAAGTCCAAAGACAAAGATATAACAGCAATGCATCCTGTTTCAATGAAGTTTCACAAAGGCTGAAATCAAAAGAAAAGGATTTTAAAAACAGAAAGGTTTAGAAAACAGCTTGCACAACCAAACTACATGAAGAAATAAAGGAAAGAAACGCATTACATATGATACATTTTAAAAAGTACAACAAATTGGAACGGAATTGGAGGTAAGATTGTAGTTAATCGATTCAAGGACTTTCAACCTGTATTAGAGGTCATATACGTATGACCCTCTTGGATCTGCAGCCACTTAGCCTCAGAGACGATTGGGGAAAAAGCAATCCTATTACAGTTGGTGGTTATCATGACAATCATAATTATATAATCCGCAGAAAGTTTTACATGTGGATATTAAATCATATATCACTCATCGGATGCATATTTTATACATATAGGGAAACTTACGTAGGACTCCAAGGCAATCGTGGAGAATAAAAAATAAAACAAATACATCGAGGTTATCACACCGAACTCTCACTGTAGGGCTACTGATGACATACGACCTTTTAAAAATCAAGAGAGATTATAATACTACATATTATCCGGGAAGAGCATAATAACTATATACAGCTCAGTTAACAGGCCACAAGTTGGGTGATCAAGCAAAAAAGCGAAATGAATTACAGGAGGCGCCGACTGTAAAAGAGTCTTGGATTTATATGAAAATGTTTATACTCAGAACCGAGGTGGGTATCTTCGGGGGAGGTCATATTTGGAACAAGCTGGGAATCTGTTCAGAATTGCGCACTATGTCTTTAACTTCTGCTCAGATACTTTCAGTTAATAAGGGTTTTAATTCAACCCTCTATGGAATACTCGGTAACCAGAGACGGTTGGATCAACATTGGTCGGGATGCGTTCCACCCTCTTGGATAGGGGTTGAGAGGGCTAATGTAAGAGGCTTATCAACTGGACCAATACTTTTTCTGACTACCTGACCCTTTTTCTTCCTGACTACGTGACATCGACAGCAGCTATCTCTTTTCTATAGGCATTCGGCAATTTACAACTGCGGTGCTTAGACGACATTGAACTCTCGCATTACTCTACATTCAGTCGCCCTCGTAACACAAAAGTGCCCGTAATCACATGATAGTTGAATTGGACGCTCGAAACCGGGGAGCTGTGGACCTTCTTCCAACCACATCGTATTTGCTGACCGCTTCCTCATCATTTTGGCAAGATGCAGTGATCAATCTCCCTCTCTTTAAGTACCACGTCCACTTGGGGAATGGGTTAGGCAAGGACTGGTGCAGTTAACTTTCCAAATGTTTGTTTCTTTGTTAACT
>JABUQX010021916.1:0-20000 GCA_015478945.1 Trachelipus rathkii
TATATAGCGTCAAAGGCCTGAATTCATCTGATACATTCCTCAGAAAATTAACTTGGTTAACAATTTATTTATTAAACTAAGAGTAAATGATCTCCACAAATAAAATTCTAGGCTAGCCTAAAAACAGACGCCATTGTAAACAATTTATCAGACGATGATGACGTTAATCCCCATTTATTAGTTAAAGGTTTCATTTCCCTATGCAAAAAATAATCTCAACGTCCCCCTATTGCGTGGTTAAATAAAACTTAATATATGAAAGTTAAAAACGTTATCTTTATCTAAAATTAGGTAAAATAAGTGAAATAAAGAACGAAAATTATAAAATTAATAATTATAAATAAATTCAAATGGAACAATAATATAATATATATATATATATATATATATATATTATATATATATATTATATATAATATATATATATAATATATATATTATTATATTATATATATATATTATATATCTATATATATAATCTATATATATATATATATATATATATATAATATATATATATATAATAATTATATATATATATATAATCTATATATGCTAGTATATTATATATTATATATATAATATATAATATAGTATTATGATGGAAAGTTCTTAGTTTAAATCAGTTCATATTATCCTATAAAAAAAATTCCAAGTTCCAAAAAAATTCTAAGTTCAGAAAAGTTAGTTAAATTAAAGTTTTTTAAGAAAATTCTTTAGTGGCAAGCGTCTGGAATTCCAGAAGCTTTGCCACTAAAGAATTTTCTTAAAAAACTTAACTTTAGACTTAACTTTTCTGAACTTAGAAATTTTTTTGACACCTTAGAAAATTTTTTCAGAAAATATGACACTGAGACAAATATAGAACTATACCATATATATATATATATATATATATATATATATGAAATATATAATATATATATATATATATATATATAATATATATATATAAATATATATCATATATATATAATATATATATACTATATCTCTATAATATCTTATTATTAATATTATAATTATATATATATATATATATATATATATATAATATATATATATATCTATATATATATAATATAATATATATATATAAATATATATATTATATATATACATATATATGATATATAATATATATATATATATATATATAATCATATAATATATAATATATATATATATATAATATATATATATGATATATAATATAATACTATAATATATAATATAATAATATATATATGTTAGTATATATTATAATATCATAATATATACTATATATTATATATATACTATAGATATATATATATAATATATATATATATATGATTTATATATAATAATATATATATAGTATATATATATATATATAAATATATATATGATATATATATATATAATATATATTATAATTGTTAATATCATATAATAATATATATATAATATATATATATATATATATACTACCGTTATAATATATATATATATACTATATATATATTAATAATAATATATATACAGAATAATATATATATTATATATATATATATATATATATATATAATATATATAGGCATATTTGTAGATACGTACTGTGACTTTTTCTGAAAAAAAATTTCTAAAGTTCAAAAAAAATTTCCAAGTCAGAAAAGTTAAGTTAGAGTAAGTTTTTTAAGAAAATTCTTTAATGGCAAGCTTCTGGAATTATGTCAGAAGCTTGCACTAAATAATTTGTCTTAAAAAACGAAACTTAACTTAACTTTCTGTACTTAGAAATTTTTTTGACAACTAGAAAATTTTTCAGAAAAAGTCTAGTAGATATCTGAGTGAGCTTTTAAGAATAAAATAAAAAGAGGCATTGGCCCCTCAGAATCTCTGCAGTCATCCATTATAATCTTGTAATGGATTGGTTGAAAAAGATATTAATTATATGACACATAAACTTACTCTTCAAGCAGATAAACAATTCCTTGGGCCAAGACCCCGATGTCATACAAACCAACTACCAATTTCAAGATTCCAAACTATATTGTATCAGTATTGCAGACCTCCCTGGTTGATGAGTTACCGGCCTTGCAATACTTGACAACAGTGCAATTGTAAATACTCAGAACTCACCAGACCTCTCTGAAGATCCTCCAAGTGAAACACGTTTGAACGGGGTTTTCGTTGTTTTAATATGAACACCGTCTCATCATAATATTTTGTTATCAGGATGAATTTTACCTGTTTTATTGATCACTGTTTTTAATCGTGAATCAATGTCTTAAGACCTAGAATATTTGAGCTCCCTGAATATTTGAATCAATAATGCAAAGGAAACTAGCACTTTGGCGTCAAACACTCAGAAAAACCACTGGGATAATTTAAAAAAAAAACTTAATAAAAAAAAATAAAATAGCGTAACTGCTTTAACAAAACTAGTCTTATGCATCCATGAACATATAACTAGATGTCCGAAGGTATCTACTTATATGCGCACCGCATGAATAAAACTACAGTACTGAATACGAATAATATTTTATGCTTCAAAATAAACTTGCAATACAGATCAACGACCATATAAATATATCTACATGCAGTACATACATTTATATGTGCATCAATGTATATATGCAAACACCTGTTAAACAGCAACAAAATATTCTAATCTTAAATTTATGTAAATCCTCGTCCATAATATAATGTATATAAAATATATAAATTATTTATTTGCAAAAATATGCATAAATAAATAAAATATATTTA
Organism: Trachelipus rathkii; assembly: GCA_015478945.1. Lineage (NCBI taxonomy): Eukaryota > Metazoa > Arthropoda > Malacostraca > Isopoda > Trachelipodidae > Trachelipus > Trachelipus rathkii. The sequence continues at coordinate 2,755 of JABUQX010021916.1, forward strand.
ACAAAAATACAGACTGATTGATTTGATATGTAATCTTAAATCTTTACTTGAAATTCACATTAAAACTTGAAATTTACAAAAGACATCGAATTGTCAATGTGGACAAATAAGTAAAGATAGCTGACTTATTACTAATAACTGTAAACAAAATGCACAAGAAGTTGCTATTATGATGTAAATAAATCCATTTGTTTGCAACCAAAAAAAAAATTGTGAATACAAACATTAACCATTTGTAATAATAAATGTGAAACTTACAATTGCTTTATATATTATATACCGACAATAGACTTCAACTGCGAACACTTCAGAAAATATTAACAATAAATAGCAAGCTTACTGCCAGTAATAGCTAGCAACGATATCAAAACGTAACACTTCTTTACAAAAATACGACTGCGCAGACGACACTTTGACAATACCAATCGCATACAATAAATTACAATCTCCTCACAATTACTTTAAGAACACAAACTTAATTACCTTTAATCTTTACAATAAACAAAACGGCAATACTTTATACACATCAAAATTATATCACCACATAAACTTAAACAAATATTACATTACTTTTGTAATATATACACATAAAGACACCTGTTGGTTAAAGAAAATACACCAAACTAACAAATAACTAAAAATTGACGGACATAATGAGGCCATCGGTAGCTACCAACTATATACAACTTGGTTAACAACAATGAAAAGCGAAAAGATTCAAATTATTCTTTTTACTATCTTATAGAATCCGCGTAATATAGATCTCGACTATCAGCGAATCAGAACTCTAATAAATAGCAAGTAGAATGCTGTATACATTTATTAATTAATTTGTACAAACTAATTATATACAAGATATCTGAAGGGAGGGCGTGGTTGGCATCCCTTGAATTTTACACTATTTCTCAAGCTCTCATTCCAATCAGAATAAAAGTACCAACGAAAATCGAAGATTATGCACTTCCTCACCTCTAACAAATATGCATTTATTTAATTTTAAGAAATAAAACACTTATTTATATATATATAAAATCATTTACATATATATAGTAACACGCAATTTCCTTTCGCAATCATTTTAACATATAAATAATAATAATAATAATAATAATAATAATAATAATAATAATAATAATAATAATAATAATAATAATAATAATAATAATAATAATAATAATAATAATAATAATAATAATAATAAAATAATAATACTAATAAAGCATTGACAACAACGACCAATGACAATTCAGATTTTAAGTATGAGGCTTAAAAGATGAATTCTGATTGGTTATTGTTTCTCCTTACAATATAACATATTTACAGCGGTTCGACCGGGCCTTTGCAGCTTACATTCGGTATATAGGTAAAAAAAAATATTGCAATAGCAATACATGACCTCTTATTTAAAACAAATAAATGAAAACAATTTATATACTTCATGTATCACTGCATTACATCTTTGGCCCACACAACATGAAGCAAATTGGTACATTTTGCTTTATTTACATGATGATAGAACATTGGTTTCCATTATTCACAGTGCTCCTTCTTCTGTAGAGGCTTCTGAAGACGTAACCCAATGTATCATGGCATACGATCTGCTTAATAATCAGTCCTATGACTTTGTCTATCGCCCCACTAAATGTGGTTAGGGATAAACTGAATCTTTGAAGGTAAAAGACCACCTCAATTAATCCCTATTATTTCACACCTCTTCTTGTTCATAGCCGTCAGCGGTCTATGGTCTGACTGAAGAACAAAAATTCCTTTCCATAGAGGTATGGCTCGAATTTTCTGATGCCATGACAATCGCTAACGCCTCCTTTTCTCCAAAGTTGAATACCTTTGTTGGGTTGCAGACAACTTTTTACTCCCGTAGGCGATAGGATGGAGAACCTCCGTCTTCCTGTAGGAGGACAAATCCCAGTGAAGTACCGGACGCATCCACCTGTAGCGTGAATGTCTTCTCCAACTCTGGCATCTTCAAGATTGGTTTCGAGCTTAAAGCTTCCTTTCAACTTATTTCCGAGCGCCTGCCTGAGTTTTGGACTCCCACTTATCTCGTTGGCTCACCTCTCTTTGGTTAGGCTCATTAATGGCGCTCGCAATTTTTGCAAGTTCTGGTACAAAATCCTGTAGACCCGTGAGCCCTAAGAAAGACCGTGTACTTCTTTTTTAAATTCTTAGGTGGCTCTGTTCTTCTTGTCTGATTACATTGTCTTCACTGTAACCGCTTTCGTTCGCATTGCCAATGTAAGACCTAAGAACTCGACACTCGACGAGGCGAACTCGCACTTCGTCGGTCTGATGGTGAAAATCCCTCCTCCTGGAGTCTTTGTAGAACAGTCTTAATCGTAATCGTATGCTCGCGCCAGGTCTGTGAATGGACGATGATATCATCGATATAAAAATCGACATCGTTAATTCCATCCAGAATCCTGCGCATTGACCTCACAAGCGTCGCACCGGCAAATTCCACACCATACCGAATGGAGCTGAGAGCTAATGGAAATGTTCCTCTTCGGTTGAAAATACCGTTTTATGCAGCCTCAAGGCTTTATTTTGACTTTTGGCCAATTAGCCCTTGGCTAGGTTCAAGTTTTGTATAAAACCTTAACCTTGGCAAATTGGTGAATAAAGCTCTGGGTCGTGGTCAGGGTTTCAGATCGAAGACCGTCAATCCTATTTTAAGGCCCTATACGATCGGAGCAATACCTTTTACTCGCTTCTTCTGGAACAACGACCACTGGTGTACTGAGTAGGGCGACGTGGAGGGGACACAATGATACCCATTCGTATCATCTTATCTGTCTCCTTCTTCAGTTTCCGTCCGCTGCTGTGAAGTATTATATGGCTTCAGTCTGAGGGGGTATCACTATGAGGGTCGATTGCATGATAGATAATTCTTTCCGGTGCAGGCACGTCTTAAAAATTTCTTCATGCTTTCAAGAATGCTCCATTAATTCTCTTCTCATAGGAGATCCGTTATGTCCTTACTGATCTATAGGTCCGGACAACCTCTCCTTCTGTACCATCAAATCGTAGAATCCATATCCACTAAAGTGATGTTCTCTTCGTTTCGGTATCTAAGATCACCGCAGAAGCACCTATATTTCCCTGATGTTGGTCCATCTCTTCTCTCTCTCTTCACTCTCTCTCTCTCACAATAGTTCTATTATCAAATTGATGTGATACGTCTTAATCACATCACCAACTTGGATCTTATAATTGTCCTTACCATACACCTCCACCACGTGTATGGCCCGCCCCCTCTCATGCAAACATCTTGTGTTAGAAAGTCGGCTAGGAGAACAACGAGAGCTAAGTCTCCTAACTTTCAGCTTTCTGGTCTCGGCCTTTTGTCGTAATCTCTTGTGTGAAATTTGGGCTTTCGCTAAGTTTTCTCTAGCCAACTTTAGAGTTTCATTTAGCCTCTCTTGCAAGTCAAAAACATACCTGCATGTTGACCTTGCCTCTTCAGGATTGATATCTCCTGCCCAAATTTCATGTAAAGTTTGCATTGGACCTCGCACAGTCCTTCCGTACAGGAGCTCGAATGGGGAGAATCCTGTGGAATCCTGCGGAGCCTCCCTATATGCAAACAATAATGGCTCTAGGAACTTGTGCCATTTCCTCACTTGCTCACTGCACATCCTTCTAAGCATTCGTTTCAAAGTACCATTGAATTTTTCTGTGAGGCCTTGACTCATCGGGTAGTATACACTGGAAAACTTCTGCTTAATGTTAAGCATCTTCGTCACATCTCTCATTAAATCAGAAGTGAACTGACGACCATTGTCACTGAGTATTTCCTTTGGCACACCCAACCTCATGAAAATAGATACCAAGCTTTCGGTAACCTTCTGTGCAGTTATGCTCTTAAGAGGTACAGCTTCAGGATAGCGCGTGGCAGCATCCACAAACGTTAGGACATACTGATGCCCTTCCGAAGACGGTGGTGAGATCGGTCCGATCAGGTCGATAATTACTCTTTGAAACGGCTCCTCAATGATGGGCATGGGACACAGAGGTATCTTCTTTACTGATCCTTTCGGGCACGTCCTCTGACATATGTCACAAGAGTAACAATGTTTTGTTACATCCAGATATATGTTTGGCCAAAAGAACTGTTGGGTAATTTTACCCATTGTCTTCTTTACCCCCTGATGACCACCGAAGACTTCATCATGTGCCACCTTCATAACTCTGCTCCTATACTCTTTTGGTACAACCAAAGTAAATCTCTCCTGCTGGTTTTCCATAACTCTCTTAAATAACACTCCATTCTTTACTTCATACTTGTTCTCACCTCTTTCTACTGACCTCCATATCCTCTGCAGAGTAATATCGTCTTTTTGTTTACTTTTAAAAGTCTCCCGATCACTAATAAGTTCCTGTATAGCTTCACCATGAGCTATCTCTCCTTCACCCACAGCTACTACATTCTTCTCTCTGGAACTTTGTGTGTGAGCATCTACATCACCTCTCAGTGACTCACCATCTTCGTTAATACGATCTGTTTCATCAGACCACTTTGTACTCTCTTCAATCGATGTCACCTGGACATCTGGTACTCTTGTACCTTCTTCAACATTTTTCAGTGGTTTTACCAGGACACTAATTTCTTCTTTTCCTGTAACTTCCTTCTCCCTTAAGTGAACTAATTGGACCGCTATACATCACATCTCAGGATCCGGCTCCGCCAGTTGGTTCGGACAATCCTATTTATGCGTCCGAAGATTGTGGTATCTGACGGTTTCCCTCTGTAAAATTCTTCCACCTCAAACTCGCCATTCCAAAACTATGATTTGCTTGAACAGATTCTTCCTGAGAATCTTCCTCAGCGTTCTCGGCGATGGGGAATAGCAAACTTCTATGGTTATGCTCGTCCTCTACATTACGAGGACCTCGACACACAGTCGACTCCCATGCGAGGTTAGGCTGACTCAGGGGCTAATGCGCCTTTGACATTCCCAATGACTAAATCATAGACGACCTCCGCAGCACTGCCGCGGTCGTTCTACCCACATAGTAAGGGGTATCCCACATCTACGTCTTCGCGAGAGGACTCTAATCACCAGTACCCGTCCAACAATCTATCTTCAGATTGTCTACACATACACCTCTTTGGTAAGAATTTTCTCTGACACCACTCACGTTCAACCAGTATCTCGGAGGGTTTTGACTTTAATAGCCATTCACCGTCCCATAAGTTACAGGAAGGGTGTGACAACTTGTCATTTTCCACCTTCTCTACTTCATTCAGGATATTCGGCTCTTCACCTGAACCATTCAGGACTTTACTGCCGTTTTCAGAGACTCCGGATGCTCCCTGTGCTCTCGTTTCTTCCTTGTGGCTGCATGAACTAGCTTTTGTCCCAACATATCCACGTACTTGTTGAAAATATGAGGCGGCTCTGACAGTCTTTCCTAGGGCGAGGATGCCCTCTCCTCTGACCTGTAGCACGTGATCACGGCCCTGGGCTCACTGCCTAACTGCGAAACGTATTGATCCTGTCTGTCGCCGCTTCGCTACCCGATCTTATCTTTCATTGTTTGTTGCCGCTAGATGTATGGTGGGCCACTACTTTAATGATTACTATTCGTTGAGTAACACCACTGCCTCTCGATCTAAAATTATTATTATTTGTTGTGACTCTCTTTTATCAGCGTGATTGTGATTCCCGTGCGTGACTGTTTGTTAGAAGCTTTAAATGATGAGCTCCATGTACCCCCGCTGCACACTAAATTATAATCTCTTATCCGGTATTTATTCTTCTTTTGTTTCCCTTAGGTAAGTAGCGGAGTTCTTCGGGACAGTAAATTAAATACTTGTCAACTGAGCAAACTCAATGAGATCATCTGTGTTCCATCGTAGCGTTCCGGCGGTAATCCATTCTTCGAGAGCTTCACAGTTATCTTTGTTAAGTACAATCCGCTAGGGTTATCATCCTCTGTGGGACTCATATTTTTGTACTTGGCGCCGTACCCACTCTCAGTAAGACCGTACCTTACTAACAAAGCTCTTTTTAGACTTTCATAATTTTTCAGCTCTTCAATCAGCAAATTGTTTTGAACCCATTAACCGCTTACTGTAAGGAAAGACCTAACCGACAAACGCTCGCTTTGTCCTCAGGATTCATTTGCCTCCGCTTTTGTTTTCGAACAATAACAGAGTACTCCTCTATATCATTTTTTTTTCATGCAAAGAATGGAAGCTCAATTTGGATATTTTACTGGCGTAGGAAGTGCTCCGTGGCTGCATTTGGGTGCGCTTTGTGAAGCTTACTGTTGCTTCATGTGACGGCTGTCTATCGTCAGCATCTTAGCTTCATCTGCAACATTCTCTCCTCTGCTTCTCTTAGCATCTTTTTTTTTTTTTTTTGTTTTTTTTTTTCTGCCTCCAACTTAACTTCTTATTGATTTTCAGCTTCGATCTTCGCTTTTTCGCTCGCTCTTACTGTCTCAAGCGCTAACATTTCCTCTTCTAAGAAGGCCAGCAGCTATCTCTCTTTCTTCAATCTCTTGCTCTTAGCTAACTTCTGTTGTTTTCGATTGCCGCGGCTCTCTTCCCCCTCTTGAACCATGTCTATCTCTTAATGGCAGCAGCGGAGTTCCTTACCCGATAAACTACATTGACCTGCCATATCTCTACCAAACTCAGTGTTAGAGGCAGCATTGTTTATATATCGTTGTAATAAAAGAATTCCACTACCAACCCAAATATAACGGTTTCGTTGCAACACAAGTCACTTCCTTAAAACGCACGAATCACAAATCGCGTTTTCTACACAAATTTCGTAATTCGCGTATCCTACTGATACACGCAGTGACACGAATTTTCTTACAACAATAATTACAAATGTATATATATCATATATATATATTATATATTATATATATATATATATATATATATATTATATATATATATATATATATTATATATATATATTATATAATAATATTATATATATATATATACGGTTTAAACAACCGTATAGTAAAGATTTGACAAAATCTTTGGAAAATAGTATTTTTTGGGCCCAGGACGCAAATAAAGTGCAAATCGGGAATTCCCAAAACCTATCTATTTGCTTCACTCAATTTTGGTCAAATTTTACTTCTTATCTAACAGTATAATAAATATAATATATTAATATATATATATATATATATATATAATATATTATATATATATATATATATTAAGTATTATATATATATATATTATTAAATTATAATATATATATATATATATATAATATATATATATATATAGATATATATATATTCTTATATATATTTATAAAAGCATAAACACACGCAATTAAAATTATTCAGTGTTAACTTGTTTCCCCACCACACTCGCGCGCTATTGTTGCAATAGCAAAGTACTATTTCACCAATACGCATAAAATCAGATATATGCAACTTCAACAAAATAAATAGTACAATAGACATATTGATCAGTTAAACAACCCCTTAATAATCAAATATATCCCAACTTCGATATTAGTTACAGAAATCTTAAACGTTAAACTCTGACACAGGTCTTTAGTCAACAACTGACAATGAATAACTCTGTCTCAAATATTCGCAAATGGCAGAATGACATACACAACAAGCAATTCAGTGATAACCACAATAATGACTCGGGGTTATAAAATAATATCACCGAACAGGAAGCGCCAATTTATATGTAATGATTGGTGAACAAGCTATTAAATATATGACAAAAACTTACTCTTCTAGCAGATAAACAAATCCTTGGCCAGGCCCCCCGTGTCAATACAACCAACTAACACATTTCAAGATTCTCAAACCTATATTGTACCAGTATTCAGGCCTCCTGTTGAATGAGTTACCGGCCTGTGCAATACTACAGTGCAAATTGTATACTCTAAACTCTACCAACGTCTCTTCTCGAAGGATCTCCAAGTGAAACAAACGGTTTGACGGGTTCGTTTGTTTATATGAATAACCGTCCAGTCAATAATATTTGTATCAAATGAATTACTCTTTTATGATCACTGTTTTGACGTGAAATCAATTTCTTCAAAGACGCTAGAATATTGCTAACTCTGAAATTTGATAAAGTATGAAAAAACTACTTTGGAACCATCAAGAAAAACCACTGGGATAATTTAAAAAGATACTTTTAATAAAAAAAAAATAAATGACGTACTGCTTTATACAAAACTAAGTCTTATGCATCCATGAACATATAACTAGATGTCCGAAGGTATCTACTTATATGCGCACCGCATGAATAAAACTACAGTACTGAATACGAATAATATTTTATGCTTTAAAATAAACTTGCAATACAGATCAACGACCATATATATATATCTACATGCAGTACATACATTTATATGTGCATCAATGTATATATGCAAACACCTGTTAAACAGCAACAAAATATTCTAATCTTAAATTTATGTAAATCCTCGTCCATAAATATGTATATAAAATATATAAATATTTATGTGCAAAAATATGCATAAATAAATAAAATATATTAACAAAAATATACAGACTGATTGATTTGAATATGTAAATCTAAATCTTACTTGACAAATAATTAAACTGTAAATTTACAAAAAGACACCATCGATTGTCAACCTGTGTGGACAAATAATAAAGGATCAGCTGACTATTTACTATAACTGTAAATCAAATGCACAAGAGTTGCCTATTAGTGATTAAATAAATCATTTGTTGCAAACAAAAAAAAAATTGTGAATACAAACATTAACCATTTGTTAAAAAAAATAAATGTGAATCTTACAATTGTTTTATATTTATTACCACAATAGGTTAACTGCGAAACTTCAGAAAATATATTACAATAAATACAAGCTTACCTGCCAGTAATATCTAGCAACGATATCAAACGTAATACTCTTTACAAAATGCACAGCTGCAGACGACACTTTGATATACCAATGCATAAATAAATTACAATCTACTCACAATTACTTTAAGAACACAAACTTAATTACCTTTATCTTTACAATAAACAAAACGGCAATACTTTAACACATCGAAATTATATCACCACATTAAACTTAAAACAAATATTACATTTACTTTTGTAATATAATACACAATAAGACACCTGTTGGTTACGAAAATACACAAACTAACAAATAATAAAAATTGATCGGGACATATGAGGCATTCGTAGCTACCAACTATATACAACTTTGGTTAACAACAATGAAAAGCGAAAAGATTCAAATTATTCTTCTTTTTACTATTTATATGAATCCGCGTAATATAGATTACGACTATCAGCGAATCAAAACTCTTAATAATAGCAAGTAGAATGCTGTATACAATTATTAATTAATTTAGTAAAACTAATATATACAAGACATATGAAGGAAGGGCGTGGTTGGCATCCCTTGAATTTTACACTATTTCTCAAGCTCTCATTCCAATCAGAATAAAAGTACCAACGAAAATCGAAGATTATGCACTTCCTCACCTCTAACAAATATGCATTTATTTAATTTTAAGAAATAAAACACTTATTTATATATATATATATATATATATATATATATATATATATATATATAATATAAATATATATAGTATATAAGTTATATATATATATATATATATATATATATATTATATATATATATATATATATATAAAAACCATTTACATATATATAGTAACACGCAATTTCCTTTCGCAATCATTTTAAAATATTAATAATAATAATAATAATAATAATAATAATAATAATAATAATAATAATAATAATAATAATAATAATAATAATAATAATAATAATAATAATAATAATAATAATAATAATAATAATAATAATAATAATAATACTATTAAAGCATTGACAACAACGACCAATGACAATTCAGATTTTAAGTATGAGGCTTAAAAGATGAATTCTCATTTTGGTTATTGTTTCTCTTACATATAACATATTTAGCGTTTCGACTGGGCCCTTTTGCAAGCTTAACATTCGGTTTTATAGGTAAAAGAAAAAAAAATATTGGCAATTAGCAATACCCGACCTCTTATTTAAAACAAATAAATGAAAACAATTTATATACTTCATGTATTACTTACTGCATTACATCTTTGGCCCACACAACATGAAGCAAATTGGTACATTTTGCTTTATTTACATGATGATAAAACATTGGTTTCATTTTCACAGTGCTCCTTCTTCTGTAGAGGCTTCTGAAGACGAACCCAATGTATCATCGGCATACGATCTGCTTAAATAATCAGCTATGACGTTGTCTCGCCCACTAATGTGGTTTAGGATAAACCTGAATCTTTGAAGGTATAAAGACCACCTCATTATCCTATTATTTTCATACCTCTTCTTGTTCATAGCCGTCAGCGGTCTATGGTCTGACTGAAGAACAAATTCCTTTCCATAGAGGTATGGCTCGAATTTTCTGATGCCCATGACAATCGCTAACGCCTCCTTCTCCAAAGTTGAATACCTTTGTTGGGTTGCAGACAACTTTTTACTCCCGTAGGCGATAGGATGGAGAATTCCTCCGTCTTCCTGTAGGAGGACAAATCCCAGTGAAGTACCGGACGCATCCACCTGTAGCGTGAATGTCTTCTCCAACTCTGGCATCTTCAAGATTGGTTTCGAGCTTAAAGCTTCTTTCAACTTTTCGAACGCCTGCTGATGTTTGGACTCCCACCTTATCTTCGTTGGCTCACCCTTCTTTGTTAGGTCAGTTAATGGCGCTGCAATTTTTGCATAGTTCTGTACAAAATCCTGGTAGTACCCAGTGAGCCCTAAGAAAGACCTTACTTGCTTTTTATTCTTAGGTGGCTCTGTCTTCTTGATCTTGATTACATTGTCTTCATGTAATCCTTTCGTGCCATTGCCAATGTAATGACCTAAGAACTCGACACTCGACGAGGCGAACTCGCACTTCGTCGGTCTGATGGTGAATCCCTCCTCCTGGAGTCTTTGTAGAACAGTCTTAATCGTAATCGTATGCTCGCGCCAGGTCTGTGAATGGACGATGATATCATCGATATAAAAATCGACATCGTTAATTCCATCCAGAAATCCTGCGATGTGACCTCAATAGCGTCGCACTCAATGGCATTCACATACCGAAATGGGAGCTTGAGGTAATGGAAATGTCCATCTTCGGTTGAAAAACCGGTTTTTATGGCAATCCCAGGCTTTTATTTGATTGCAGATAGCCCTTGGCTAGGCAAGTTTTGTATCAACATATCCTTGGCAATTTGTGAATAAGTCTGGGTCGTGGTCATGGGCTCAGGATCGAAGACCGTAATCCTATTTAAGGCCCTATAATCGGAGCATACCCTTTTACTCCCGTCCTTCTTCTGGACAACGACCACTGGTGCTGAGTAGGGCGACGTGGAGGGGACAATGATACCCATTCGTATCATCTTATCTGTCTCCTTCTTCAGTTCCGTCCGCGTCGTGAAAGGTAACTTATATGGCTTCAGTCTGATGGGGGTATCATCTATGAGGTCGATTGCATGATAGTAATTCTTCGCGGTGCCAGGCACGTCTGTAAAAATTTCTTCATGCTTTTCAAGAATCTCCATTAATTCTCTTCTCATAGGATCTGTTATGTCCTTACTGATCTTAGTGTCGGACAACCTCTCCTTCTGTACCATCGTAGAATCCATATCCACTAAAGTGATGTTCTCTTCGTTTTCGGTGTCTAAGATCACCGCAGAAGCACCTATATTTCCCTGATGTTGGTCCATCTCTTCTTCCTCTTCTTCACTCTCCTCTCTCACAATATATTTCTTTAGCAAATTGATGTGATACGTCTTAATCACATCACCAACTTGGATCTTATAGTTATCTTTACCATACAACTCCACCACTGTGTATGGCCCGCCCCATCTCATCAGCATCTTGTTGTTAGAAGTCGGTAGGAGAACGAGAGCTAAGTCTCCTACTTTCAGCTTTCTGGTCTTCGCGCCTTTGTCGTAATATCTCTTTTGTGAAATTTGGGCTTTCGCTAAGTTTTCTCTAGCCAACTTTAGAGTTTCATTTAGCCTCTCTTGCAAGTCAAAAACATACCTGTATGTTGACCTTGCCTCTTCAGGATTGATATCTCCTGCCCAAATTTCATGTAAAATTTGCATTGGACCTCGCACAGTCCTTCCGTACAGGAGCTCGAATGGGGAGAATCCTGTGGAATCCTGCGGAGCCTCCCTATATGCAAACAATAATGGCTCTAGGAACTTGTGCCATTTCCTCACTTGCTCACTGCACATCCTTCTAAGCATTCGTTTCAAAGTACCATTGAATTTTTCTGTGAGGCCTTGACTCATCGGGTGGTATACACTGGAAAACTTCTGCTTAATGTTAAGCATCTTCGTCACATCTCTCATTAAATCAGATGTAAACTGACGACCATTGTCACTGAGTATTTCCTTTGGCACTCCCAACCTCATGAAAATAGATACCAAGCTTTCTGTAACCTTCTGTGCAGTTATGCTCTTAAGAGGTACAGCTTCAGGATAGCGCGTGGCAGCATCCACAAGCGTTAGGACATACTGATGCCCTTCCGAAGACGGTGGTGAGATCGGTCCGATCAGGTCGATAATTACTCTTTGAAACGGCTCCTCAATGATGGGCATGGGACACAGAGGTATCTTCTTTACTGATCCTTTCGGGCACGTCCTCTGACATATGTCACAAGAGTAACAATGTTTTGTTACATCCAGATATATGTTTGGCCAAAAGAACTGTTGGGTAATTTTACCCATTGTCTTCTTTACCCCCTGATGACCACCGAAGACTTCATCATGTGCCACCTTCATAACTCTGCTCCTATACTCTTTTGGTACAACCAAAGTAAATCTCTCCTGCTGGTTTTCCATAACTCTCTTAAATAACACTCCATTCTTTACTTCATACTTGTTCTCACCTCTTTCTACTGACCTCCATATCCTCTGCAGAGTAATATCGTCTTTTTGTTTACTTTTAAAAGTCTCCCGATCACTAATAAGTTCCTGTATAGCTTCACCATGAGCTATCTCTCCTTCACCCACAGCTACTACATTCTTCTCTCTGGAACTTTGTGTGTGAGCATCTACATCACCTCTCAGTGACTCACCATCTTCGTTAATACGATCTGTTTCATCAGACCACTTTGTACTCTCTTCAATCGATGTCACCTGGACATCTGGTACTCTTGTACCTTCTTCAACATTTTTCAGTGGTTTTACCAGGACACTAATTTCTTCTTTTCCTGTAACTTCTTCACCCTTAAGTGAACATTGGGACCCTATCATCACATTCAGTGATGGCTCCGCAGTTGGTTCGACATCTATTTTATTGACGTCCAAAGATTGTGGTACTGACGGTTTCCCTCTGTAAAATTCTTCCACCTCCAAACTCGCCATTCCAAAACTATGATTTGCTTGAACAGATTCTTCCTGAGAATCTTCCTCAGCGTTCTCGGCGATGGGGCATAGCAAACTTCTATGGTTATGCTCGTCCTCTACATTACGAGGACCTTGACACACAGTCGACTCCCATGCGAGGTTAGGCTGACTCAGGGGTAATGCGCCTTTGACATTCCCAATGACTAAATCATAGACGACCTCCGGCAGCACTGCCGCGGTCGTTCTACCCACATAGTAAGGGGTATCCACATCTACGTTCGCGAGAGGAGCTTCTATCACCGTACCGTCCAACAATCTTATCTTCATGTTGTCTCCAACATAACACCTCTTTGGTACGAATTTCTCTCGCACAACCACTACGTTACAACCAGTATCTCGGAGGGTTTTGACTTGATAGCCATTCACCGTCCCATAAGTTACAGGTAGGTGTGACAACTTGTCATTTTCCACCTTCTCTACTTCATTCAGGATATTCGGCTCTTCACCTGAACCATTCAGGACTTTGTTGCCGCTTTCAGAGACTCCGGATGCTCCCGTGCTCTTCGTTTCTTCCTTCTGTTTGCCTGAACTACTTTGTCCTCTACCACTACTGTTGAAATATGGAGGGGCTCTACAGTCTCTAGCGAGATGCCCTCTCCTCTGACACTTGTAGCACGTGATCACCGCCCTGGGCTCACTGCTACTGCGACGATGACTCTGTCTGTCGCCGCTTCCGCTACCGATCTTTCTTTCATTGTTTGTTGCCCTAGATGTATGTTGGTCACTACTTTTATGATTACTATTCGTTGAGTAACCACTGCCTCTCGATCTAAAATTATTATTATTGTTGTGATGACTTTTATCAGCGTGATTGTGATTCCGTGCGTGACTGTTTGTTACGAACTTTAAATGATGAGCTTCCATGTATCCCTCTGAACTAATTATAATCTCTTCCGGTATTTCTCTTTGTTTCCCTTACGTAAGTACGAGTTCCTTCGGGACAGTATTTAAATATACTTGTCAACTGAGAAAAACTCAATGAGATCATCTGGTGTCATCGTTACGTTCGCGGCGGTAATCCATTTCTTCAGAGCTTCAATTATCTTTTGTAAGTACACCCTAGGGTTATCATCCTCTGTGGGACTCATATTTTTGTACTTGGCGCCGTACCCACTCTCAGTAAGACCGTACCTTACTAACAAAGCTCTTTTTAGACTTTCATAATTTTTCAGCTCTTCAACAGTCAAATTGTTGAACACATTAACCGCCTTACTTGTAAGGAAAGACCCTAAAACAAACGCTCGCTTTTCCTCAGGGATGTCATTTGCCTCCGCTTGTTTTTCGAACATTAACAAGTACTCCTCTATATCATTTCTTTTTTCATCAAAGAATGGAAGCTTCAATTTCGGGTATTTACTGGCGTAGGAAGTGCTGTGGCTGCTTTGTGTGCTTTGTGAAGCTACTGTTGCTTCATGTTGACGCTGTCTATCGTCAGCATCTAGCTTCATCTGCAACATTCTCTCCTCTGCTTCTCTTGCATCTTTTTCTGCCTCCAACTTAACTCTTTGAGTTTCAGCTTCGATCTTAGCTTTTTCTCTTCGCTCTTCTGTCTCAAGCGCTAACTTTTTCTCTTCTAAAGCAGCAGCTATCTTCTTTTCTTCAATCTCTGCTTCCTTAGCTAACTTCTGTTGCTCGAGCGCGGCTTCTTGAGCCATTCTATCTCTTAATGCAGCAGCGAGTTCCTTACCCGATAAACCTAATGACTTGCATAATTCTACAAACTCAGTGTTAGAGGAAGCCATTGTTATAATCGTTGTAATCAAAACAAATTATAAAATATAACGTTCGTCAACAAAGTCACTTCTTAACGCACGAATCGCAATCACGTTTTCTACCAAAATTTCGAAATTTTGCTCCCACTGATACACGCAGGAAAACAAATTTCTTACAACAAAATTACAAATGTATATATATAATATATATATATATATATATATATCATAAATATATATATAATATATATATATAATAATATATATATAATATATATATATATATATATATACTATATATATATATATATATATATATATATATATATATATATATATATATACAGGTTTAAACAATCCGTAGTAAAATTTGCAAAAATCTTGTGGGAAAATAGTATTTTCGGCCCAAGACGCAAAGTAAGTGAAAATCGGGAATTCCCAAAACTACTATTTTCGCTTCACTCAACTTTTGTATATATATATATATATATATATATATATATATAATATATATATATATATATAATATATATATATATATATATATATAATATATAATATATATATATTTATATATCCTATATATATATATATAATATATAATATATATATATATATATATATATATAATATATTATATATTATATTAATATATATATATATTATATATATATATATATATATATATATATAATATAATATATATATATATATAATATATATATATATATATATATATATAATAATATATATTATTTTATATTCTTTTTATATAATTATTATATATAATATATATATATATTATATATTATATATATATATATATATATATATATATATATATATATATATATATATATATATATATTATATATATATATATATATATATATATATATATATATATATATATATTTATAAAAGCATAAAATATAAAGTATTAAAATTATTCCAGTGTTTAATTGTTTCCAAACAATGGGTATTGTTGCAATAGCAAAGAACTATTTCACCAATACGCATAAAATCAACTACTTGTAACTTCAACAAAATAAATAGTACAATAGACTATATTGACAGTTAACAACTTAATATCAACATATATCCCAACTGTCGATATTAGTTACAACACTTAAACGTTAACTCTGGCACAGGTTTTTAGCAAAACAACTACAAATGAATAACTCTGTGCTCAAATATTCAGCAAAATGGCAGAATGAATACACAACAAGCAATTCAGTGATAACAAATAATGACTGGGGTTATAAAATAATATCCCGAACAGGAACGCCCAATTTATATGTAATGGATTGGTTGAAAAAGATATTAATTATATGACATAAACTTACTCTTCTAGCAGATAAACAATTCCTTGGCCAGGCCCCCGTGTCAATACAACCAACTAACACATTTCAAGATTCTCAAACCTATATTGTATCAGTATTCAGACCTCCTGTTGAATGAGTTACCGGCCTGTGCAATACTACAGTGCAATTGTATACTCAAAACTCACCAACGTCTCTCTCTGAAGATCCTCCAAGTGAAACAACGGTTTGAACGGGTTCGTTGTTTTATATGAAAACCGTCCAGTCAATAATATTTGTTATCAATGAATTTACTTGTTTTATGATCACTGTTTTGATCGTGAAATCAATTTCTTAAAGACCTAGAATATTAGCTACCTGAATATTTGAATAAATATGAAAGAAAACTACCTTTGGAAACACTCAAGAAAAACCACTGGGATAATTTAAAAGAATACTTTAATAAAAAAAAATAAATACGTACTGCTTTAACAAAACTAAGTCTTATGCATCCATGAACATATAACTAGATGTCCGAAGGTATCTACTTATATGCGCACCGCATGAATAAAACTACAGTACTGAATACGAATAATATTTTATGCTTTAAAATAAACTTGCAATACAGATCAACGACCATATAAATATATCTACATGCAGTACATACATTTATATGTGCATCAATGTATATATGCAAACACCTGTTAAACAGCAACAAAATATTCTAATCTTAAATTTATGTAAATCCTCGTCCATAAATATGTATATAAAATATATA